>VWYI01036668.1:90915-105729 GCA_013399455.1 Anthoscopus minutus | reverse complement strand
TTCCCCTCCCGCAGCCCCTCAGGCCCCGCTGCCCGCACTCACCCGCACGCGCCGGCCCCGCCGCACGCGCCGCACGGACGTGGCAGGGTGGGCGGGGCCGTGCTGGGCCCCGCGCGCGCGCGCGCCCGCGCCCCCCTCGCGCAGCCAATCGCAGCCAATCTCCGCCAACCGCGGCCAATCGCCGCGGGTCTCCGCCCACTGGCCACGCCCCCATCAGCTCCTCGCCGGCCTCGCGACCTTTGGGCTCGCCCCGCCCCCTCGCGCGGGTTGGGCGGGGAAGCTGTGGACACGCCCCCTCCTTCGGATAGATCACGCCCCTCGCGCTCCGCCCCGCCCACAGCGCTCCGCCAAGATGGCGGCGGCGCGCCGTGCTTGTGGTGCGGGCTGTCCCAGCTGGGCGCTGCCGCCGTTCTTCCCGCCGCCTCAGGGGTCTTTTTACCCTCTCAGAAGCCCCAGTGGGCTTTGCGAAGGGAAGGTGAGGGCAGCAAGGCACGACAGGCCTCAGCTCCTACACCCACACACACCTCTCTCCACCTCGGGGGCGCCAAGCCTCAGGCGTTTGATGGTTTTGGAATTCTTGAATCATGGACTTTCGGACTGGTTTGAGTGAGAAAGGACCTTTAAAGATCATCTTGTTTCACATCTTGCTATGGCAGGGACACCTTCCACTATCCCAGGCTGCTCCAAACCCCATCCAACCTGGCCTTGGGCACTGCCAGGGATCCAGGGGCAGCCACAGCTGCTCTGGGCCAGGGGCCCCCCACCTTCACAGGGAAGAATTATTTCCTAATATCCCATCTAAACCCACTCTCTTCCGATTTAAAGCTATCACCTCTTGTCTTGTCCCTCCAGGCCCTCACTGTGATAATTTTTATCTCTGGGATTGTTTTTGGAGGTTCCATTTCTCTGCTTGGACAAGATCTGTGCTGGGACAAGCCTTGTTCAGCCTGCAGGGCTGACAGACATCATGAGTGAGGGTTTCAGTTCCTTTTCAATAAAACCCAATGCTGGGATCATCTCAAGAGACAGTTTTATAGCTGAGGTCAGGGCACGTATGTAGCCTGCAGCAGGGGAACTGGTGAACGCAATAATTGCACAAAACGCTTCTGAAACATGATTTTCATTTTCCATGTGTCTCCCTTGTTATTTTACCAGCAGAATGAATCATTCTGTAACCGTGGAAACAATCAACATTCCTTATTTTTGACTTCTTCAGGCCCAGAGTGACCAGATGACACACACTGATCTCCCTTGGTCCAGGCACACCCAAAATCTGGGGGCGAAGCTCCCAGATTGCAGCCAGATGAACCACTGCAATATTTAACCTTTTACTGCTAAGGAAAGACACAAAGTGGGTGTGAGTTCCCCCTTCTATCCCTTCTCATTTGTTTTGAGGGATTTAGAAGACTGGGAATGTCCCATCCATGCTAAAAATGAGTATTATATTGTGCTGGATTGCCTGGTTGAACAGGGACGCTGGGAGCATGGACACATTTCCGTGGTATGAAAAATGACAGACAGAGGTTTAGTTTAACTCTCACCACAGTGCATTTTCCTCAGTGGAGGTATTTTATGGATTTGAGGTAGATTTTTCATTTTTGGCTGAGTAAGCAGAAAGTCAATGCTTTTTAAAACCAAAACCATGCTGTAACAAGGCTATGACCACATGGGGTCAGCCCAGCTTTCCCCACTGAGGCTCAGAGCAGAGGTCCTGGACCTGCAGCGGGAATGCAGCAACTTTTGGACAATCCTTATCCAGGTGCATCCTCCCAGATTCCAACAATCGCTGTGGAGGGACATCCTGACCCAGAAGGTGCATCTGGCCTGTGGGATTTCACAGCTGAGCATCCTCTGTGTGTGTATCTCAGCTTCCGATCTCCTGTGCTCCTGTGTGGCAGTGGAATATTGAAAAATGAGGGGAAAATCATTTATTTTGGTCAAAACTCTTGCTCTGCCCCAGCAAGGCTGAGTTTGTCAGTCCTGGAGACCAGTGCTGTCCTTTTCCCTACCACAGGTGCTGACAAACCTTTTTACACCTGGATTTTGTAGCAGCAAGAGTCTAAACCAGAGCAGGGGAATGATCTGGATGGGAAAAACTTCCTTTTAATTCCAGGTGCTTATAAATAGTCTTCATGTTTTCTGTAGGCTTCCTTCAGGCACTGGATGCTTCAATTAGGTCACCCTGAAGTCTTTTCCTGGCTGAGCAATCCCGATTCTCCCAGCCTTTCCTTGTAGGAAAGCTGCTCCATCCTTCTGATCAGATTGGTGGCCTCCTTTGGACTCGCTCCAACTGCTCAATTACATTGATTGGTGTTCCCAGAATGGGAAAAACTGGATCAGGGATCATCCACTTTGCTGAGTCAGCACTTGAAATTGGCTTTACTTCTCTGCTGAGCAAGGACAGAACCCAGGGAAGAGCTGTGCCAGGGGAGTTTAGTTGGATATTAGGGAAAGGTTCTTCCCCCAGAGGGTGCTGGCACTGCCCAGGCTCCCCAGTGAATGGTGACATTCCTGAGGCTGCCAGAGCCCCAGGAGGGTTTGGGCAGTGCTGCCAGGGATGCCCAGGGTGGGGTTGTTGGGGTGTCTGTGCAGGGCCAGGAGTTGGACTCTGATCCTTGGGGGTCCCCTCCAGCTGAGGATATTCTGTAATCCATTCAAAGGCCAACAAGGACCCACATCTCCCTGATATCTTCAAGGCCAGGATTTGGCTGCTGAAGACCAAGGGGAAAGTTGAAGTAACACTTTTCCACTGTTTCCTCATTTCCACATCTCCTCTCTGCTGCTTCCACTGTGGCATTTTCTGTTGCAGCAGGAAAAAAACCCAAAAGTCCAGCAAAGTGATGTCGTTTGGCTGCTCTGGATTTGCCAGCAGGGAAATTGCAAATCCATGACCACGGGACAGCCAGGAAGATGGAAAGGGAGCCGTGCACTTGTTTGATGTAAATGTCAGAGCCTGACACACCCTGCTTTATGAGGAGAGAAAAAGTGCTCCCCTTTTCCTTCAGCTGCATGACACAAGACAGGAAGAAGGGAGGAATCCTTGCCACAATAGAAGTGTTTACATTCTGTTTTGGAAACATGCTCAAGGCTTGGAATACCCAGGGACCGGCCTCTTTGGCTCTTTTAACCTCTCATAGACAGGGCTGCATCCAGCCACAAACAAATCCTGAGGGGAGGAAGTGTCTGAAGAGCTGCACAAACCAGCTCTGGGCACCTGGATTTTGCAGAGGATCCAGTGCCTGTTTATCTCCTGGAGAGAAAGATGCTGCTGTGTCTCCCCAAGTGTTTCCTGCAGATGGATAATGAGAAACTAAATACCTGCTCCAGCTTAATAAAGTCAAGAGGAAACCTGGCAAAGCTCTGCTGCCATCCAGATGGCCTCCTGGGCCTGGAAAATGGCATTTCCTTGGGGTTTTGGGATAGTGTTAGTGCAGTTATGGAAGGAGAAGTGCATCTGGACTGTGTCTGCCTCACTGGAAATAATTATCCCATCTTTACCAAGCAGCCAAATGTAATTTAACTGCCCAGAAAGTGTTTGGAGCCACAGGGGTGTTGCAGCCCCAGCCTGCCATCCATGGAGGGTGGAAGTGTTTGGTGTCTTCAGGTTTTCCCATCTTTCTTGCCCATGTCCCAAACCTACTTTTTTTCTTCATGGAGAAAATCCCCTACCTAAAGCTGACAACATCTCCCCTTATTAATGCTCCAATATCCTGGCTCAGAGTCCAAGTCAAGGCTTGAAAAAATACAACAAAAAAAGCTCCAACAAGAAACCTAATTATGGCTCATGCTCTCCTTTGCATGTGGCTGTTTTATGGGAAGTAAAAATAGGGTCAGCTCATCCCGAAAAACTGGAGCTGGGATCAGATCCAGCACCAATCTGGTCTCAGGGTGAGGAATGAGGGATGAAGCCCAAGTGGTGCTTCTGATCCCAAAGTGCTGCAGGTACAGGGTGTGCACATTGCAGGTGACTCTGGAGATTTGGGGTAAAAGGACATTTGCTCATCAGCCACAGGCAGAGCACTGGGGATGACACATTTTCCCATACAAAATGAGCACACAGTGGATTCCATAAGCTGTTTCCCTGGATTTGTGAATAAATAGCACCTTTTACCTTTTTCCTTTCCACCAAGGTGGCATTTGCCCAGTGACTTTCTCTGCAGACGCTGTCACCTGATGTCCCATCAGTGGGACAGTTAAGGTGTGCTGTGTTTCCCAAAGGTTGTGTTTCTATGAGCTCAAATAAATTCAGGATTGAAGCTTCTCCAAAGGAAATACAGCCCTGATCGCTTGCCCCCCTCTTCCATGGGTACTGGGAATATATTTAAGGGAAATAGTTAAGTGTCCCAAGTGAAGGACTTGATCTGTGTGAGACCAGTGAGGGGCAGCTGTTCCTGGGGGTGGGAAGGGACTGGGATGGTCTCAGACACACCCAAGGGACAGAGCATTTAAACTGAATAAGGGGAGGTTTGGATTAGAGATAAGCAAGAATTTATTCCCTGTGAGGCCCTGGCCCAGGGTGCCCAGAGCAGCTGTGGTTGCCTGGATCTCTGGAAGTGTCCAAGGCCAGCCTGGACAGAGTTTGGAGCAACCTGGGACAGTGGGAGGTGTCCCTGCCATGGCAGGGGGTGGCACTGGATGGGTTTTGCAGTCCCTTCCAGCCCAAACCATTCTGTGGTGCTATGATTCCACGATCTTTTGTGCCAGCAGCCATCCCTGTGTCCTGGCAGCAATCCCTCCTCTGTGCCACCAGGATCGGGAATGTTCTCAGCCCTGCTGTGCTCACCCGTGGCCCTTCTCTCCCAGTCCTTTTTCCCTCTAGGTGGAGTTATTCCACATCAGATTTCAGCTTCTTCCGTGCCTGCAGCTGCTCCTGCAGCCGTGCAGACGATGAGAGGTCCCTGCCACTGCCTGGGTGCTTCCCTGGAATTTAGAGAGCTGAATTTAAAGAAGCCCAGTGTACCTCGGAGAGCTTGCATGTGTTGCACGCGTGGGATGGGAAAGGTGAGCTGTGCTTTGGGGGTGTGTGGACCAGGGGAGGATGGGGGGTCCCTCAAAATGAAAGGAAAATGATTAATCAGGGATGCTCCATGGAGCATCTTCCCTTGATTCTGCTTTATGAGCTTTTCCTTCTTTCTCTTACCGTGTGGCACAGTTGTAGGAGGGGAAGAGGCATGAAATCCTTCAGGGTTGCTTTTGAACTCGTTTGGATTGGCTTGGTCACAGAAGGCTTGAAGGACAATTTGAGATTGAAGGTGCACTCATTTCCAGGCCCTGTGGACATCTGGGACAATGTGGGTGCTGGGAGAACAGTTGGGGCCAGGGGCTCTTCCCTTTGCTTCATGCTGTGCCAGGGGCACATCCACCCTTGCTCCATCCTGGCTCTTCATCTCCTCCACATTCCCCCACCAGCCACATTCCTTGTTCTCACTCCAGCTCTCTTCCAGGATGCAGCACTTCAGTGCTTTGCAAGATTTACACCCCTCTCCCTCCTTGCCATCATTTCCCTGTCTCAGACACATTCCCACCCTCTCCTCCTGTTTATGGGAAGGGAAGAGCATTCAGGGAGTAAAGCAGCTGCCCACGGCCGTCAGCCGGACCCTGCAGCTCAGCCTGAGTTCCAGGGAGCCCCCAGCTGTAAGGCTGCATCCCTGGAAGGCCTGACACATGATTTTCAGCTGGGAGATGATCTGGATCAGATGTGGTCCCTCCAGAGGGCCACCCAGGGTGGGACACAGCATGGATGGTGGCTGGAGGTGGCCTTAGGGGTAGCCCTGTCCCTCTGGATGGCTGGGCAGGCATCTCCACAGGTTTGCCATTCCCAAGAGTTCTCCTCGCCCTTGCTGCCTTGTCAGGGGAAAAGCAAAACTCACAAAACTCTTGCCTTAGGTCACAGCAGCTCTTTGCCCTCCTGCCTAAATCTGCTGACAGCCATTAGGGATACCAGGAACTTGGTTTTTCCCAAGTGTCCCAGGTGAGGTCTGGCCCTGGTGAGCAGGAATTAGACGAGCTCATTCCGCTGGAACCAGCATCCCATGTCCCACTGATGGGGGAGAGCTCAAACCTGAGCTCAGGGGGCTCAAATGCTCTGAAACAAAAGAAGATGTGGAAAAGAGGACAAGTCTAGATGGGATATTGGGAAGAAATTCCTGACTGTGGGGGTGGTGAGGCCCTAGCACAGGTTTCCCAGAGAAGCTGTGGCTGCCCCATCCCTGGAAGTTTTCAGTGCCAGGTCAGATGGGGCTCTGAGCAACCTGGGATAGTGGAAAGTGTCACTGCCCTTGGCAGGAGATTGGAATAAGATGGGATTTAAGGCCACTTCTAACTCAAACCAGTCTGGGATCCTGTGATGATGATTAAGAAATGGCACAAGGGGAACAAGAGCCACTGTCATTCCATACCCTGAGCCCAGTTTGGAGGGCAGTGTGGTGCCTTTCCTTGAACAGCCTGGGATCAGGGAGCTTCACTTCCTCTGGGCACCCCTGCAGTTCTCCTGTGGCCCCTAATTCTTGTTCCTGAGCTGTTCCTGTGCCTCTCTTTGGGACGTGTCCCCAGGCAAAGGACTAATGGGAGTAAATCCCAGCTGGCACCACTGGTGTGAGTCAAATTTCTAACCCAGATCCTCTCCCATTTCTCACCCCCTTCTCCAGGCAGGAAATCAAAGCCCAGCTCACTCATTAGGGACGGACCAGCTGTTGACCCAAAGCCAAAAATAAAACCCAGAGCAAATGCTTTATTTGCTGCAACTGCTGCATTCTCAGAGGAGGGGGAGTGGGAGTTTTCCAAGCAGAGGCTTCCCACCAGCTGGGAATCAGCAGCTTCACCAGGAGCTGACAGCACAGGGGAGCTCTGTTACCAACTCTTTGTCGTAGCTGGGGATCAAAGGGAAATTTTTCTGAATGATTTCAGTATCTGACAGGTTCCTGCTTATTTGAGCCACTGTGAAATATGGGATTGGCCTTTTCGAGTCACTTGGGAATTTGGGAAATATTTTGCTGCTCCTGTGTCAAGCTAAAAAAAGAAAAATTCTTGAAATGCAGCCTCTTCCATGGATCAGATGAAATGATGATCACACTGATGTGAGCTCCCTGGCAGCTTTTCTGGGATGAATTTGGCATCTTGGGATTTCAAGTTCTTCTTAAACTGGGGTTTCCCACCCTCTGCCCCCACAGCCCATCACTGGGGCTGTTTTCAGCTCCCACACGGGGCAGATCCAGGTTTGCATCCCAAGAGATCGCAGACCTTCAGCCTGGGAAAAATCCCCGTTTGCATCGCGGAATTATGAAAACCAGACGGGAGAGCTTTAAGGAGAAGTTTCTGGGGGGGAGACTGAAGCCTGAAATATGTGGAACAGCTGGAGGGATGCAGGGGATTTCAAAGGGAAGGCTGGGATGCTGATGGAAACGGGAGCGGGCGCAGGGGCCTCCCTGCACTGGTGCTTACGGGAAGAGCTGTGAGCGAGGGGGGGAGACACTTTATTTGTTTCGGATCTATAACATCCAGCAGATATTTATGGATCTTTTATCTCTTTAGTGCCTCGGGTTCTGCAAATCAAAGCACCCGGGGCTCTTGTGAGACTGAAAGCAAACATATAAAACCCCCGCTGGATAAAATAAAACCTGCGGAAAGGTTTGGAGACGCGCGAGGGCGGTCACTGATCCGCCTGAATTTAATTAGACTCACTAAACCGCTCCTGGTGCCGTCACTCTGGAGGGCTTTGGATCCTCACCATCCCTTCCTGCATCGGAGATGAGGGATAATACACCTGGGAAATGAGGCTTGTTTGAGCCAGGCACATCCACATCCGTGTGCGGTTCCAGCTCTGCGCTGGATCCTGGCTCTGGCGACACCAGGTCTGGCTTTCCTGCATCCCTAATCAATTCCAGGAAAATCTCTGGTGGTCCTGAGTGCCCTCAGAGGCTCCCTCTGTGGGGCAGGTCAGGGTGAAAGGTGCTGCTGATCCCAGCCCTGGGATGCTCAACCCGAGGGGCTTGGAGAGGTGGGACAAGGCAGGGCAAGGTCGGATAAAGCTCTCGCCATTCCCCAGTGGTGTGAGCACCGGGAATTTGGGAGATGTCTTTGCACACAGCCAGGGAAGTGCTGCTGGCCACCCAGGAGCCCCTTCCCGGCCTGAAGGCTGGAAAATTTCCAGTGTGCTTCCCGAGACACTGGAGTGACTCATCCGCCTTGGGTTTACTACGGATTAATTTAAGGAGTTTGTTTTTTAGCCCCTGCCCACCACAGGAAAGCCCCCGGGGCGGCCATCCCAGGGCGGGAGGAACGGGAGGGTTTTTGGAAACCCACGTGTCCTGGGTGTAGGGAATAACCCAGCTCCTTTTGGAGTGCCTGGGGATCAGTTTGTGTTAGAGAATCCCATGGAATGTTTTGGGTTGGAAAGGACCTTAAACATCATTTCCTTCCAACCCCCTGCCATGGGCAGGGGCACCTTCCATTATCCCAGGTTGCTCCATCCACTTAGCCTTGAAAATTTCCAAGGATGGGGAATGATTGCCCTCGCCCTCCCCACAAACCAGCAGCTTCCCCAAATGTCGCTTTCCCATCAGTTCCTGTCAGCAGAACGTCCCATGCCCAGCTCTCACCCCTTCCCTGCTGCAGAGGGATTTCTTTTATTGCGATGTTTTTAAAATATCTGCGCGTCTGCAAACCTCTCCCGCACCCCAAACTCCTCCGATCCCGCTCCGGCACTCGCCCATCTGCGCGGTATTAAATTACTTGGGGCTTAAAACGCCGTAGGAATCCCAGTCGACCCCCCAGGCCATGCCTGGCTCACACAGGCATCCAAATCCCCTGCTGCAT
This sequence comes from Anthoscopus minutus, assembly GCA_013399455.1. Taxonomy (NCBI): domain Eukaryota; kingdom Metazoa; phylum Chordata; class Aves; order Passeriformes; family Paridae; genus Anthoscopus; species Anthoscopus minutus. Next base: position 96,915 of record VWYI01036668.1, on the reverse strand, counting down.
TCGGAGAGGTGCATTTTCAGCCTGGCAGCCGGTTTGCATCAGTACCTTGCCAAAAAGTGATTTATTTTTTCCTTTTCCCCTCCTCTCAAGGTCCTGGAGTGGGGTCAGCAGGGGAGGAACATCATCCCCCTGGCCCTGCTGCTCTTGGAGGGCTGGAGTTGTCCCATTTTCAGGCATCTCTGCCACTTTGTTAAACCGAGGTTTGAGCAGTGCTGTTGGCTTTGAATTTCCTTCCACATCATGTGCTTATCACTGGAAGTTGGAAATGATTCCTCTTTCCCAAGCACAGCCCCCAGTTTGTGGATGCCAGGCGGTGACAGCTTTTCCTCCCCGAGGCTGAGTCACCCCAGGGGCTGGGGACACCCACGGGCTGGCTTCTCCTGGGTTTTGGTTTGGGTTTTAATTTGGATTACTCCTTTGATTGCCCAAAAGAAACAACCACGGCCAGATTTCCCTGTGTCAGCAAAATAAATCTCTGTGTCTTCTTCCAGTGCTGGAGCTGCAGGAACCGGGACTGGCTGTGCCTTGTTTTGCTAAGACCCTCCTCGTCCTCTGCTGCTGGGTTGGATGCCCAGGCACCCCAAACCCACCTGGCCTGTGATTTCCACATCACTGGAAACCCTCTGTGCCCACCACATCCTGGTTTTCCTTTGGCTCAGGATCATGGAGCAAACAACCACAAACATCCTTGTCCTCACTGCTGCCTGTCCCTGATGTGGATCATCCTTCTCCTCCCATGGGCTCCAGCTCTCACCATTTCCCTTCTTCATCCCTTTTCCCATGTGCTCCTCATGCTTCCTCCTCACCCCGTCCATCCTCAGTGTGTGGCCATTCCCACCTGTGCTGTATTTTACCCGGCGTTTCTCCAGGTTTTAGCAAAACATCATTTTTTACCCTGCTCCAACATCTCATTACCACTTACATCTTTTCATCCAAGAGGAAAGGAAGTTTTTCTTCTAGGAAAGATGCTGGAAAACCCAGCAGTCTCCTTTGGATCAACTCGAACCTCTTGTGATCCTTCCCTGTTTCCTCTGGCGCCGGCTTCTCCCAGCTCCCAGCCTCGGGGGGCCGTGTGGGGAAGGGCTGTGCCTGACAGCAGCCTCTGCCTCCTTCCCATGGCCCTTCCCCGACCTCCTCTGCTTTTCTGCTCAGCGTTTCCTGCCCCATCACCTCCCCCAGCTGCGCCGCCAGCCCCGAGCCCTGCCGAGCTGCCTGGGGACGGATGCACCGGGCTCCATCTTCTCTCCCATTTTTCCACCTCCCCATCCTGCCTAAGCTCAGGCTGGGCGATAGGAAGGGAATACATTTCAGGGAGCCGTCCCCATCACACGCCCAGCTTTGGAGCTGTTCCAGCGGTGCTGCCGGGATCCTGGTGCTCCCTGCCAGGAGCGTGCTCGCCGCCTTCCCTTCGCGTGTTTCGGAGCTGCCCGGGCTTGCTGCATCCCAAAGAACGAACCCGCGGGCGTGGGGCAGGATTGGGAGCATCCCTGGCACGTCCCGGGTGCTGCTCTGCTCCTGCTGGAGTGGGAGGAATCGCCCAGCCCCACCAGGCCACCCCTTATCCGGGATTTTATGGAGCAAGGGTGCAGCCTGTCTGGGGCACGTGGTGGGAAAGGATCAGTGCAGAAATGGGGAGATGAATTTATGCCAGGGGAGGTTTAGGTTGGATATTAGGGGAAATTCCTTGATGGAAAGCATGGGCAGGTACTGGAACAGGCTGCCCAGGGTAGCAGTGCAGTCACTGGAGGGATGTAGAAGTTTTGTGGATGTCGCAGCTGGGGACGTGGTTTAGTGGTGATTCCCTGAATCCTGGGCTGCTCCCCACTGCCTGGCCAGGGAATGGGATCTGCAGGGGACCTAAAGGGGCTCCAGGAGAGCCAGAAAGGGACTTGGGACAAGGGCCAGGAGTGACAGGACACAAAGAATTGCTTCCCACTGCCAGAGGGCAGGGATAGGTGGGATATTGGGAGGGAATTGTTCCCTGGGAGGGTGGGGAGGCCCTGGCCCAGGTGCCCAGATCCCCTGGATCCCTGGAAGTGCCCAAGGCCAGGTTGGACAGGGCTTGGAGCAACCTGGGATGGTGGAAAGTGTCCCTGCCCATGGTAGGAGGTGGAAGAAGATGAGCTTTAAGGTCCCTTCTAACCCAAACCATTCCAGATTTTTTTAACTTTTTGATGGCATTTGTTTCAGCAAACTTTGGGATAAGGCAGCAGGAGGGAGCCCAAGCCTGGCATGGGATGGCTCCACCCTACAGGAGTTGTTTGCAGCCTTTCCATAGCACAGTTAGACCCCAAAAACCAGGATTGGCAGCTGAATGTTAAATAAAAGATTTGACTTTTATTTAAAATAAAAAGTATTTGAACATAGTCTTGATACCACGGACTACGGGAACGCAACACTGGTTATTCCTTGGCATTAGGCAGGCACGGGGTCCCTCCTCATTAGCAATAATGTGGCAATGGCTTAATGAACCTGGCAGTCCTGGCCCCAGGGATCAGCTACTGAGGGTGTTGTGGCACAGCTCTGGAATCTCCTTTAACTTGGATCAAAATTTACTGGACTGAAATTGCATTTTCTGTGGGTTTTTTATTCCTCAGTTTGTCCCCGTACCCCTTCCAGACATCCTACAGTTACTGCTGATCTATGCAATATCCTAGCTGGCTTGTGAGACTAGTTACAAAAACTGTACAACTTTATAAAATTTGTGGTTTTTTACATTAGTTACACAAAAAACCTTTACTTCATAAACCTTTTACTTCATATCATAATGAAAAAATTTGCATATCAGAGGCAGAACAGTGACTATGCTGGTGAATACTAAAAGTGTCATAATACAATATGGTGTACAAATAAAATAAAATTAAAAAAAAAACAAAGACAATATAAATGATTATCAAAAGGCAAGTTAAACAAATAAAACCAAGCTGTAACAGACTAACAGAAGATCATCTTCGAGGCCACACAAAACTATCCTCAAAGTCATGTCAGGCACCTTCAGAGTCCTGGTGTAGTGTGAGAGGAGAGATGGCAGCTCTGCTCAGGAGCAAGACGACTTCAAACAGGTCAAATGTACAGAATAAAAACACCAAATAAAAAGGAAATAAAACACTCATGCATTAAACATGATAAATAGACTTCATATAGGTTAGCCCTGGATGGCTTTGCAAGAAGATGGCTTAGAGTTCTCTTCAAAAATTGGCTTTTCAAAGTCAGTTAGATCTTTATCCTGATCTGCCCATTGGAGTCTGGATCTGCACTGTCACCCTGCCCAGACACAGTCTGGTTATAGCAAATTAACAGAAGTGCTCATTAGTGCACACAAATTAACTGGTCTGATAATGCAAAAAAAAAAAAACCCAACAAATAAAACAAAAGAAAAAAAAAACCAAACCAACCAAAAAAAAAAAAACCAACCAAAAATCCAATTATTTAAAAAAAAAAAAAAAGATACATTTCAAGCTTACTTTATTAAGCAGCATTATCTCAAAGGACAGCTTTGGAAAGTTAAACATGAATATGGCCATGGGGGTTCCTGTGGGGTGAGGCTGGAGAGGCTCACACCCAGCCACTGGTCAGTTTGTAGAACATCTCCTCATCCAGGCTCTCGTTCTGGTCCTTGGCCCTCGTGGACAGGAAGATGTAGCCCCCGATGAACTCGTGCACCACCTTGCAATCCACCTCGGTGCAGATGAACGACACCCGCACCTCGTCCGCGAACTCCACCGTCACCTGCACGGGCACAACAGCTCAGCCCCGCCCTGGCCTGCCCTAGGAATTGTTTTGTCCCTTCTCCCTGGTTTTTCTAGGTCTTCAGATGATTTTCTAATGCCTAAGAAAAATTCTGTGGTGCCAGTGTAGGAGTGAGCCCAGAGGAGGCCAAGGGCTGGAGCCCCTCTGCTCTGGAGCCAGGCTGGGAGAGCTGGGAATGTTCACCTGAAGAGGAGAAGGCTCCAGGGAGAGCTCAGAGCCCCTGGCAGGGCCTGAAGGGGCTCCAGGAGAGCTGGAGAGGGACTGGGGACAGGGGATGGAGGGACAGGACACAGGGAATGGCTCCCAGTGCCAGAGGGCAGGGATGGATGGGAGATTGGGAGGGTGGGCAGACCCTGGCACAGGTGCCCAGAGCAGCTGTGGCTGCCCCTGGATCCCTGGAAGTGTCCAAGGCCAGGCTGGATGGGGCTTGGAGCAGCCTGGGACAGTGGAAGGTGTCCTTGCCATGGCAGGAGGTGGAAGGGGTTGATTTTTAAGGCCCCTTCTTACCCAGACCATTCTGGGATTCTGTCAATGCTAATTTGGCCTTGATAATCCTTAAGGAGTTCCTTCCACCTTGAAATATCCTATTCAAATATTTAGATACTGAAATATCTTTTATTGCCTTTTTTATTGTTTTCTATTTATTTATCCATTCATTTATTTATTTAAATTACCATTACCCCTTGTATTCCCCTATGACTCAGAAACAATCCCCCAGTGTTTTTTCTCCATAGTGAGAATGTGGCCACACACTTCCCCTTCTTCCAGAAAAACAGGGATTGGACACAGACCTGGTGAGGCCTGGGCTTTCTTTCCACTTTACCCTGGTTTTCTAAGCTGAATTTTGGCCACAGAAATATGTTATGGGGGCTGGGGGAGCTAATTTTGGAGTGACTGAACAAACCATTCATTTATCGATGCTCATTCTTTTTTTGTCCCCCATCACTGACAGCTCTGCAGGAGGGATGGGGATTCTCAGCAGAGTATTCAGGCTGGATAATTGGGATATCAGGGCTTGCTACTGAGTCAAAACAATGGCTCTGAGGTAGAGGGGGAAGCCAAATAATTTTTCAAGCCACTCTTAATGAGCTGCAAACTGCAGGAGAGCAGCCCTCACGTATCCCTGACAATTTTAATTGTCTGTTGTGCCAAAAAGGAGCCCAAAATTTGTGCATCCAAATGTAACAGCAAGGGAAAAGCCCATCTCAAGAGCCCAAGGAAGTAATTATTTGGGGTTTTTTGCTATTTTCATGAAAGTCTGAATTGTATAGCAAATGGAAGGAATTTTAGTATGGATAAGGCCCTGTATGTTTGTGTTATGGGTTAGGATGGAGCTTGAGCATCAGGGCTGAGGTTTCACTTAATTTAATTATGTGAGGTTCAGAGAATGGAGAAAATAATTCCTGGCTACAGGAGAAAAAGATGTAGAATTTTTTCTTGAGGGCCACACACAACTCCACCACTACCTAAAGTGACTCCAGGAGAGCTGGAGAGGGACTGGGGACAAGGGATGGAGGGACAGGACACAGGGAATGGCTCCCACTGCCAGAAGGTAGGGCTACATGGGATATTGGGAAACGGGAATTCCTGGCTGGGAGGGTGGGGAGACCCTGGCCCAGGGTGCCCAGAGAAGCCGTGGCTGCCCCTGGATCCCAGGAAGTGTCCAAGGCCAGGTTGGATAGGGGGTTGGAACTGGATGAGCTTTAAGGTTCCTTCCAACCCAAGCCATTTGGGATTCCAGGACTCTGGGAGTGGCGCCTGTCTCACTGACAGGAGCAGGGGGAGAGGACAGGGTGTCAGACACCATCTCACCATTTTGATCTCCCAGTTCACGTTCCACTGTTTCATGTTGCTGAAGCGCCAGGTCTTGACGGCGTCGCCCGTGCTGGCGTCCATGCGGATCAGCCGGTTGTAGGCGATGCCAATCAGCTCATCCTTCTTCCCACCCTGGAACCTGGCAGAGGGATTGATAAAAACAAGTCTGTGAGACACATAAACCCAGCAGCTGAGTTTAGTTGTAAAATCATTTTTATAAATCAGTGCAGCCCATGTTTTTCATCTCAGCTGCAGCACAACTTCCCCAGCCAAGGATGTGCACAGGGATGTCCTTCCCCACGGCAAGGGTTGGAATGAGATGATCTTTGAGGTTCCTTCCAACCCAACCCAACCCAATCCAACCCAACCCAACTGAATCCAACTCAACCCAACTGAATCCAACTCACCCAACCCAACCCAACCCAACCCATTCCA
>VWYI01036668.1:57453-88714 GCA_013399455.1 Anthoscopus minutus | reverse complement strand
CTCCTCCTCCTCCTCCTCCTCCTTCCTTGTGCTGGGGCCATGGAAGGACCCTTGAGGTCAAATTCCTGACATTCCTGCAGCCTCTATCCCTCATTCCTCTCAGCAAACATCCTCTGCTGCTCCAAGCGTTGCCTCTGGCCACCAAGAAAAATCCTAAATCCACTGCTTAGCTGATGCTATGAGGGCCCTGGTGTCCACACCACGGCCACATCCTGACTGGGATCATCCCCATCGTGCCTATCCCCATGATTCCATGGATTTTATTTTTAAAACCAGGATACCTGCACAGTAAGCAAGTTTTCCAAGCTAATATTTTTCCAGGTGCCTCTGTTTTACCAGAAACCTAGAAAGTATTTTATATATATAAATATCTGTACCTATATATATGTTAAAGTAGTATATTTATGCAGCCTCTCCTCCATCCAAGTGGATATAAAGGCTTATTCAGGAGAATAATAAGGGCTATATAAAATATAACTCCACTGCCAGGAAATCATCATGCTGTGCCAATAAAAAGTTATATTTTTCCGGCTTCTCTGACTTGCAGCCTTCTTCTGGGCTTGGAGAAATCATATCCAGCCTCAGCCAGCACCCTGAAGGATTTAAGTCACCAAAAGGCCATGGAGCAATGCTTTCCTTATTTTTGCTGCTGTTCTGACATATAATTCTCTTTGAGAGAATCCTTTATCCCCAGTACAGAACAGTTCAGCCCTGTCAGGCAGGGATCAGATGGAGTGTGGATGGAGTTCAAGCACGAGTCACAGCAACTCAAAACCAAAGCAATGTTCCAGGGACTGGCATTTGGAAGCAGTGGAAAAGCAAAGAGAGAAATATGCAAACCGTGTTACAGCCAAGTGTGGATAAAGCACTGCAAGCAACTGCAACTCCGCTGATCCCGGGGATTTCTCCATGGATTCTGTGCAGGGGAAGGGGTTCTAACCCCAGCACCGGGCAGAGATGGGGCAGCTGGGGCCAAACCATTCCCAGAATGTGTTTAAAATAAACATAACCCAATTTCAAACGTATTTCCAATCGAAGGCTCCCTGCCGTGTCCGTGCACTTCACAAAGCACATGGCAGAATCCCGGTGCTGGGTGCCATCCCCAGGTGCTGGATCCAAACCACACCCTTCAGTCCCACCTCATTTTAGTAACCACGTGCATCCCAGTGAGTGAGGACATCCAAAACATCCAAACCACGCCGTGTTAAACGCCAGCCGCCGCCGCGCCGCGCGTCCAGCCCAACCAACGCCAACAGCAGCACCTACCTGCTTGCTCTTGTACTTCTTCAGGTAGCGAGGAGACACCAGGCACTCGGGGTTGATGTCGGTGTTGATCTGCTCTGGGATCAGCTGGGGGTCTGGGTTCAAATGCTGCATTTTCAGGAAGGACAGGATGTTCTGCACTTCCATGCCGTAGGAGCTGTCGGCCATGGTCTTGCCCTTGGAGGCCAGGCGGCAGGCGGCCATCCAGCTGGCATACTGCGTCTCCTGCCCCGCAAAACAGGGATTGTTGTGTCTGTCACAGCCATGGGAGGACCACCAGGCCCCTGAACAAACACCCCATGGAGCTCTCATTCCCCTCCCAGCCTCAGGACACTCCAACACGCACAAAGATGGGGAGAAACCCAACCAATGTGTGGCCAAAAACCACAAGACGAAGCCAAGGCTGATTTTATACTCCAGACTCACAGGTGACTTGAAGCACATTTGGAATGCTGAGATAAAGACAGGTGAGAGCATTTTCTATTTTGTTTCTTTTAAAGAACAGCACCTGAGCAGGAGGATGGGCAATGGGTGAAGAGGTGGCCAGTCCAAGAGATGAACTTACGTTGTCACAGCGCAGCCAAATCTCGTTCATCCCCTCCGCCACCGGAATCAGGAGTTTGATGTTGAACTTCTGACCAGAGATGTTCACATCAGGGGTAACTTCACATCCTGCAATGAGGGATATAGTGTTTAGGAGGGGTGTGAGGAACTATGATTTAAAAAGTGGCAAAGAAAGTGAAAACAGGAAAAGAAAGAGCAAAGTTCCCTGACTCAAGGGTCTCTGGTGGCATCTCAGTGATGGTTTGTCCCACTGATGGGATGAGCCCTCCACACAGCACAGAAAAAAATCTGTGTCAGGTGTCCCTGTTTCCAAGTGTCAGGAAAATGGGGGGGAAAGCAAGACCTGATCTGAAAGCAATGAAGCCAAAGCAAATGCACACCCACAGAACTCCTGGGTCCTGCCTGGAATCAGAAATGGATCCAGTGGCTGGCAAACACCCCAAAATCTTCATGAAAGGATAGGAAAAGGCAACTGGATGGGTGCAGACTCTCACTCTGAAACCCCTCCATGCTATTTATGAATGATGGGATGCCATGAAATGTTTCAGGCCAGGCTGGGTGGGGCTTGGACCAAGGTGTTTCTACCCGTGGGAACAAGGTGGAACTGGATGGGCTTTAAAGTCCCTTCCAACCCAAACCATTCAAGATTCCATGATGTGGCTGCTGCAGCCAGCAGTGAGGTGTGAGCATCCTGCTCCTGGTGCCTGGAGAGAATTCCAAGTGGTTGTGTAAACACGGGGGGGAGATGAACCGACCCAGCCACGGCAGCGCAGCTGCCACGTCAACACCGCCTCCCAGATTTCTGGCAAGTGCTGTCACAGCAGATCTGTCAAAAGCTCCCAGAAAGGTCCTGGGGGCCAGGCCTTGCTCCCACAGCAGCTCGAGGTCCCCTGGCAACCCCCCTGCTCCTGCCTCCATGGGGAGAACAGATGAGCTCACTGCAGCTCCGTGGCTGCCGGAGCAGGAATGTTTCACTTGACATAAGGACAGGCAGCCACTGGAGAATTTCAGCTCTTGAACGAGTCTGCTCCCAGCCAGCAGTGGGGAGAGGAGGGGAAATTGAGAAATAAAGGCAGCAGAGGAAGAAAATAGTCTCTTCTTTCCAGTTTCTGCTGTGGCAGTCAGTGCAATTCTTTGGATAACTGACAAAAAGGAGAAGGGCAGGTGGAAGATTGGAACAAGGTTTGGAAGGTGCCTTCCAACCCAAACCATTCCGTGGTTCTCCAAGCTCTCTTCCCAAGCTATTGGGGGGCTGGTGGTGCTTCTCCATGGGATCACATATAGCCACTGCTTGGAAGCCTGTGCCACAATATCAAACCCAGCCACCTCATTCCTTTACACACCTTTACCCAACCCCAGGATGGAATTCCAAGGTGATAAAGCAGTGGGAAAAAAAGATGCAGGAGGAGCAGCCTATTCCTGGAATAAAAAACAGCTTCTCTTAGCCCAGCCTTGTGCTTCTCTTACCTCTCAGGTTCATCTGGTGAGCAGGAGTCCCGTTGGATTCCTCTTTGCTTTTGTAGCAGGAGATGGAGGTATCTTTGAAGGTGCACCAGTAGGGCTTGTAGCCTTTCAACGTCAGCTTCTTGGGCCTGCAGGACATGTGGAAGGACATCTCACTTGGTCTGAGCTCCTAAAACAAGCTGCTCCCCAGGAAACCTCAGTACTGACCCAGAATTTCAGCCCTGGCAAGCTGCTGTCCAGCAAGCCTGGGTTATTCCCAGCCCTGCCTGGGGGCTCAGCCATCCCTTCACTACTGGCTCAAGGAGTTGAGCTCCAATTCCAAGTTTGGACTCTTCAATCCCAGGGAGATAATTTGGGGCAAGGTGGGAGGAGCTGGAGGACTGTGCTACAAAAACAGAGGAGTCCATGAACCATTGCAAAGTCTGCCTCTCCAGACACCACATGAAACTGGAGCCACTCTGCTCAGGCTCTGAGGGGAAGCAGCACTTCCAAGGATGTGTCAGTCACGCACACGCCTGAGTGCACTCCTTGTTTTCTTTTTAAACACTCCACAGCACAAAAGGTTCTGTTCTTTTCTACAGAAAGCATGGATTTTGCTCGATTCTGCAGGAGAACTGATGGCCCTGCAAAGTGAAGCATCCTGAACTCATCCCAACACAAGCCCAGAGCCTTCACACAGCTCCAAGTATCAGAATATTTTAACCTCCCTTGATTTCTAAACCTTGTCCTAAGGCTGGATCTGCAGCCTCTCATGCATTTTTTTGTATTTTCATCTGAGAAACAGCTGCTGAGAGTAGTTTAGATGGGATATTAGGAAGCAATCCTTCCCTGTGAGGGTGGCAGGCCCTGGCACAGGGTGTCCAGAGAAGCTGTGGCTGCCCCATCCCTGGAAGTGTCCAAGGCTGGGATGGCTTGGAGCAACCTGGGATAGTGGAAGGTGTCCCTGCCATGGCAGGGGGTTGGAACAGGATGATCTTTAAAGTCCATCCCAACCCAAAACACTGGAATTCTATGATTTTAGCTGGCAAGGGCAGTAACCTGGCTGGCACGGGAGAGAGAACCATTCCAAACCTCTACAGCCACACCAGGCACACACTGGGACACATTTACAGGAGTTAAATTTATGGAATACAAGAGACATGCACTGCTCCCCCAGTTCTCCTCCCCAGCTGAAGTGTGAGAAGCAGCACACCCAAAGCTGGGACAGCTCCAAACATTGCACCATTTACATTGGATTTCTGGCACTAAAATACCACCTGAGCCCCATTTTTAGGAGCAAATGGAATTCTGTGTTCAATCTGACAGCCTCCTACCCCAACCCCAGGGTTTAGGACTTGCACTGAATGAGGAACCAGCAGCTGCAGGCTGCTCCATCCCCTGGTGCTCCAATTTGCAGGCAATTAGCTCCCGGAGTAGTGCCTAATTTGACTGGCAAATCAGCAGATCAAGGGGAAGAACAAGATTTTTGTTTGTTTGTTTGTTCAAGGGGGGGAAGAAACACCCACTGAGGAGCTGGGCACAGTCTTGAAATTTTGCCCCAATTAAGCCAGACCACAAGCCCAGACAGAGGCAGAGACCACATTAATTCACCTCCAGAAAGGGAGAAGGAGTTTTCAGAGCAGAGTGCCAGGTTCTGGCTCCTGAACCAAACAATTCATAAAATAAAGGCTTGTTCCAGAGCTACTTCACTCTCTGCAGCATTTTTTTCTCCCCACTACGCTACAGCTCTGCTGTGAAATCCCATCAAGTGTTTCCAGCTTCCAGAACTTTCACTGCAGCAGGCAATAAATTGCAAAAGACGGTCATGGCTGCCAAAAATGTTCCTCCAAGTCCAGACGCTGCTGTTCCCGGTCTCCATGAACCACCAACCGAGTCAAAGCAAGCTAAGAAAACAACCCTAAATCCTGAGCAAGCTGGGAGAGGGGCAGAGTCAACTTAACCTGCTCCTTTTGGCACAGAGAGACCGGGATCCTGGCTGGATAGAATTCCTCCAGCCTCCTGCAGACCAGGAGAAGTCTTTAAAGGGAGTTTTTTAGGTTTCACTCCTCATTTTAGGATGGTTTGTTCTCTCCTGGGCATTAAATGTGTTAAAGAAACATCCCAGCACATGCTGCTGGCTACTGGATGCACCAGAGCATGAAAATACCTTGAATTCTGTACTTAAGAACCAATCTATTTAAGTATTGACTATTTTGAATATCCTAAGGCTGAGAGATAAGGAAAGAAAAAAAGGAAATTAAGTGGCAGGACCATTAATTATTCACAGCCATTACCAGTTCCACAAGCAGCTCTTCCCATCAGCACTTACTTGAAGACTTTAATGTAGTCAGCAAGCTCCGGGATGGAAGTGATGTCACCCTGGAAATCAAAGATGATTCCACTCACTCGGAGCAGTGGGATCAGGGGGAAGGGATGTGGTGCAGGGGAGGGAACCAGGAGCACCATCAGGGCTTAGGGCTTGTGAAACTGCTCCTGAGAAAGCCTCAGCCACTTCCCAGGAGAAGTGAGCAGTGAAAAACCCAGGGCCCAGCTCTGCTGTTTTGAAAGCAGAGAGGACAAGGTTTGCTTTTCCTTTGAGGAATTCCTGCTGCTGCTGGAGCCAATTCCCAGCCGCGGGGTCACCGGCGGTCACGGCAGCAGCGTTTGCTCAGGGAATTTTCTCCTCCCTTCAGTTATTCCTGATGCTCCAAACAAAAGGGGAAGAGGCACCTCCACAGAGAACTGACTGGGGAAGGGATTTCTAAGCCTAGAAAGGCTTTTTTTTTGTCCCCAAAGTTTTTAAAATATTGAGTTTAAATTCTTTTTTTTTTTTTTTTTGCATCAGGGTGGCACTTGCAATTCCCAAGAGCTGGAAGTAAAACAAATTTCGAGGGACAGGGAAAGGGAGGATTGCTCCAGGAGCTTCCAGTAGCAGGACAGTTTATTTTCAGTCTGCAATGAGAAACTGTTTACAGATACCACAAGGAAAAAAAATGCAGAATCTAAACAAACAATCCAGTAATTGCCCATTATCCGTATTCAATTACTCGAATGCATCTGGAAATGGCTCCTGCTACAAAGCCCTACGGAAAGGGATGGGTTTTTTTGGATGAATCATTTGTCCTCTTCACTCATGTCTGGCAGAGACTGTTCCTCAGTGATGTGTTTCAAATCTAGTTTTGCAAAAGGAATTAGAAAACATGTCTTGGTGATAAAAATTTGTTGTTATTTCTGGTTTATACTGCAAAGCTCTGCTGTTGTTAATGCCAACAAAGCATCTAAGGATGGATGTAGCTTCAAAAAGACCCGTCATAAACACTTAAAAAATTATATGAAGTGTAAAAGTGGAAAATTTCAGAGATTTTAGGGTTGGAAAGAGCCAGTTTAAACGTGCAAAATGTCTGGAAAAGCTGTGCTGGGCCAAGGCTGACAGGACTGAGTCCTTTTAATGCACTTTAATTTTCAGGCTTTGTATTTTTAAAGGTGGAAAACCAGTGTTAAAACAGCTTCAATATCAAGAAAAGAAAAACCCCAAATGCTCTGAAATACAGGTCTAGGCTAAAATCCAGTCTAATAAAAACAGGGTTTCAAAGCCTAAATTAGTTCTGAAAATCCAGCAGCTGCTTTAGGTGCTGTAAAACGTGAATTAGAAACAGTGGAAGAGGAACCTCAACGTGGAAAACACAGTTATTTGGGAAAGTCAGTAGTGAGGATAAAATACAACTTAATTTCCATTTAGTTTTCCATTATTTCATCAGGAGGGTGGCTTGGTGCAGGAGGGGGATCAGTAAGATCCTGGCTCCTTCAAGACTTTTCCAGACACTACCCAGGGTTCCCTCTTTCCAGAACTATCCCACGGTATCTAAAATCCCTGTATTTTAAAGAAAATATTATTGGGGTGTAGGCAACTTTCTCAGCAGAATTAGAAGGAAAAAAGGAAATAAATGAAGTTGGAAGCCTGGAAAAATTCCTTGCAGCCCTTACCAGGATTGTTGATGTCTTGCCACCTTCCAGGGTGATTTCCAGGTCTGAGAGCGCGGCGTCCACCTCGTCCACGTCCTTGTCACTGTGGTTCAGGTGGTTTTCCGAGGACATGATGGACAGCTTGTTGATGTGGTACTGGAAGGCAAGGCCAAGGTCACACCTGGATGTTCCTGTGACCCCAGGATCCCACGGGATCATCGTGACACAGCTGCCACGCTTGGGAAGTGGAGCGGGAAACCGGAGCAGAACCAGGAGCAGAGGTCAGTGAGTACTGGGAGGGTTTGCTGGGTCAGGAATGACCATCTTGGATGTTTCCAGTCCAAAGGCTCTCCAGCCACTGATCCCTGAAGGAGATCTCTGGATCCCACAGGCCTGAGCTGCTCTTTCCACTGGGCTGAGGTTGGAAGTGACCTCTGGAGGTCACCTGGTCCCACTCCCTGCTCCAGCAGGATCACCTGGAGCTGTTGTCCAGGACCACATCCACCTGGCTTTGGAGTGACTCCAGCAATGGACACTCCACAGCCTCTCTGGGGAAACTGTGCCATCAGTCACCCCCCTGCTATGAAGATACTTCCTGATGTGCAGAGGGACCCCCTCGTGTTCCAGCCTGTGTCCATGGCCTCTGCTCCTGCCACTGGGCACCTCTGCCCACACCCTTTCCTGCCTCCCACCAGGTGTTTGTGGGTATTTGTAAGATCCTCCAGCCCTGGAAGTGTCTGAGGTTGGATGTGGCTGGAACAACCTGGGACAGTGGAAGTGTCCCTGCTTGTGGCAGGGGGTGGAACCAGATGACCTTTAAAGCCCACTCCAACCCAAACCATTGCAGGATTCTGTCTCTGCATCTGTTTTCACCCCAGAAAACCAAAACATCCATAAAATCTTTCAGGAAGTGCCCAACCCACTCTGGAGCACTTGGATGTAAATTGAGTCATTATATTCTTGCTTTCCTTTCTTTTTTTCCTGGGAGGGGCCCTCAGCCCTGCTCCTGAGGGGATATTTCTGCATCCTACAGCTCCAAGGTGTGCCAGACCACACAGAACAAATGCCTGCCATCCCTCTCATGGAAGTCAATAGCAGGTGGAGCATTTATGCCAAATCACACTCAGTATTTCATAAACCAGATAAAAAAACAGTTCTGGGAAAGCCATGGATTATCCCCAGCTGGTTTTGGGGGCAGAGAGCCAGAAAGGCACAGTTCAGTAACCCTGAGTTTGTATGGGATGGGTTAAGAAGAACAAAACTAAAAGTTAAGATAGATATAAACATGTTTGGTAAAAGCAGGTCAAGTTCTTTTTCATGAGGGAGAATCAGTGGCAAATATTTAAATTATCTCCTAAACTCAAGTGAGGATCTGGAGATGGGAAATGATCCAACTTCTACCAGCGTGAGAAGGCCAAGCTCCTACCAGAGACAAGGTGAGGCTTAAAACATGATTTTGAACTGAAGAAGGGATGGTTTAGATGGGATATTGGGAAGGAATTCTTGGCTGTGAGCGTGGTGAGGCCCTGGCATAGGGTGCCCAGAAAAGCTGTGGCTGCCCCATCATTGCAAGTGTCCAAGACCAGGCTGGAGCACCCTGGGATAGTGGAATGGGTTGGAACTGGATGGGCTTGGTGGTCTCTTCCAACCCAAACCATTCTGAGATTCCATAATTTCATTTATGAGATTGATGAGCAGAGAGAAGTCTGCAAAGAAAATCAAGTCTAACCCAGCCCAGGGTCGTCTGGGGCTGTCTCTCACCTGCAGTGCTGCAAACATCATCATCTCCTCCTCTGTGCACTCGATCTCCTCCAGCAGGATTGCCCACTTGGACTGCTCATACAGCTGGTTGATCCTGATCGCGTCGTACTGTGGCACAGAAACGCGGAATGCTTGGAAAACCAGGAGCCCAGCTCAGCACAAACCACCCCATCCAATGAAAGCTGTCCCTGTCCATGGACAGGGCATTGGAATGAGATGGTCTTTAAGGCCCATTCCAAGCCAAACTATTCTGGGATTCTGTGATCTCTCATTTCAACGTGACACTTGGATCTGAGATTGAAAATCCTCTGCCACTGACAAGAAGTGGCTTTAAGAACTCTTTAAGTACCTCTAGCAACACCCAAAAACCCTAGTACACAGAAGCACAAATCCTGGGTTTGATGCCTGCACAACCAATTTTCAAACTTCCACGTTCTTTGGGAGATTTACCAACACAACAGCACATTAGAGATCCAGGCATCCTTTGCTCCAAAGGACGGAAATTTCAAAATGCGAGTGGAACAAGGAGCTCTGTACCTTTGGATTCAGGTCAAAAAAGCTGTAGTATTTGAACCGGAGTAGCAAAGCCTCGTTTTCTTTCACCTCCTGCTCCATCAGGGATCGGGATGAGTCCAGCCACCTGTGAATTGCCAACACAGGATAACACACACAGAACTCTCCAACAGAGTCGCCACGACGCTCTCCAGTACACAATCAAAAATCAGCAGAAAAAAAAAAAACCCCAAATCCTCAGCTCCTGAACTCACCCTTGGTTGATTTTGGCCTTATCGAGCAGCGTCTGGGGCTTGTACATTTTGGCTAAGGACTCCGGGGAGGTGACGGGCTGGCTCACGGCCAGGATGCCCGGGTTGCCCTCGGACAGGGCGCTGTCGCCGAACCAGGCGGATGTGGGGGACAGGGGGCTGCCGTCGTGGGCGTCGTAGGTCGGCGTCATCGTTTTGCTATAGAGTCCTGGGCTTGAATAGATATTTCCTACCAGTGAGGGGAATAAAAGCCGGGAATTAGCCCAGGGCCAAGCCCTGCCTGCTCCCGGCTCCGCCGGCTCCGCGCAAACCCGGAGCTGGCGGATGGAAAACCTTCCCTTTTCGTCTTTCCGCACTGGGAAAACGCTGCACTGCTTGTTCTCCCATGAAAACCTGTCCCTCTCCTCTCTCTCGGCTCTTCTCCAAGAGCAAAACTGATGGAAAACTCATTTCATGATGGGAAAAGACTCAGGTTTCCCAAACTGGGCAAACTCCTGCCCCCTGAGTTTCTGTGGCACCTGGGACATGAGTGGCCCCCGACTTACCAGTATTACCTGTTGCTTAAAGATTTTGGAAGTCAAAAGTTTTAGAGGAGCAGGAAAATAAACTAAGGGTGCAGCCAAAGAGACCACAGGCAGAGGGCAAAAGTCCTATTGAGGTGGAGCTCACCTTTGACGGGGCCGATGTAAAGAATATCGGTGCCTATAGAGAGGGAAAGAAAGGAGGGAAGTGAGAAGGCGAGAGAAAGTCACCCAAGAGAGCAGGAGAAGGACAGAAGCCAAAATGGGCATTTTTGGAAGAGGGCAGAACAGCACAGGTGAGGTTGAACCACCCTAATGGAGCGTTTGCAGCAGCGCTGGTGGCAGCAAAGCGGCTGAAGTGACTTCCCGTTATTTTATTCACGTTATGAGGACAGCCGGGCATGGAAATGTGGCATTCCTGGATGGAAAAGCTTGCTGAGGTGGCCACACAAATTCAGGATTAATGTGCTGAGTGGTGCAACGTGGTGCCAAACTGATCCCAAAGCACACGTTAGCTCCCAGGCCTTTTGAAGCTTCACAGCTCGTACCGACTCACAGCAGACATAACAACACCAAAACACTGAACAATTATCAATTTGAAGAGGAAAAAAAGCAAATCCAGCTCAGTATCACATAGCTCCAAATAGCTGAGAGCTTAACAGAGAGGTTGTGGCTGCCCCATCCCTGGAAGTGTTCCAGGAGAGCTTGGATGGGGCTTGGACAACCTGGTCTCTGGAAGGTGTCCCTGCCCATGGCAGGGGGTGGAACGAGATGAGCTTTAAGTCCCTTTTTCCATCCCAAACCATCCAATGAAACAGTCCCTCTCCGCCTTACAAGGACACTGAATTTTTACATAAAATCCAGATTTTTCAGAATAAGGGAGGATCAACCACCATCTCCTAATGCCAGGAACTCCACTGCATACACACATCAGGCAGGGAGCTCACCCAGCATCACCTGCTGGGCACTGATCTGCCCACCAGAACCAGAAGGTCCAACACCTCACTGGGTTTTTGGGAAAGGGCTGTGTCCTTCCTAAACCATGAGCCTGCAATTCAATGCACCAAGCTCTCCCTCCCAGAGCTCTGCTGAGGGTGATGAAGATGGTGACAGAGCTGAGATGCCACGAACAAGGAGGCCATTTGTGCCACCTCCTGCTGCTGCCCCAAGTCACCACCTTGGGACATCTCCAGCTCCTTGCTCCAAACCATTCCTCCACCCTCATGGCCAAGGACTGACAGAAAACTGAGCTAGACTGGAAAAGTCCAAAACCAAACCAATGGAAAAATCTTTCTGAACCCTCATTTTTCTCAAGGAGCAGGAAGAATGGTGTGAATCAGCAGCATCAACATCAGTGACAGCCAACATCATGGCTAGAAAACTCCAAATAATTACAGACCTGATTCTAAACTGCCTGGTAGGGTGGAACATGTGAGTGAAAACCACCAAACAAAGCTGCTTTTAATGCTCCTGCTTGTCTGGATAAATCCTATGGGGACCTGTAAGCACCATGGGTACCAATCACCAAGACAGATCCAGCAAACCAGGCATGAGCAAAAAAGCAGCAGGCATAATCAAGGGATGGAAAAAATCTACCTTCATTTGCAAGGAAAAGGCCTGGGGGTGATTTCCAGATTTTTAGACCAGGTACTTTGCACTTTGGGAGCTGGGACTCCACAATGCTTAGGGTCCCTTCCAAGCTGAGCTATCCTGTGATCCTGTGATTATAAAAGCAGCAGAAAGGTCCCCTCCCCATGGATTGCTACAGCACTGGAGCAGAGAACTCCAACAAAAACCCAGCCATAAACCTCCATCACCATCCATAAACCACTTCCCAAATGAGTTTTTCCCCTTGTCCCCATCCACCCTCACTGCAGCTTCAGCCTTCAAATGGCTCGGGCACACAAGGTTGAGCATCAACTGGACCAACAAAAGAAAACCCCACTTTTTGCCCCAAATTTTGGGTAAGTTTTTCTGTGAATATCCCCCACATCCCTTGACTGAATGTCTGCTCCATCAGAGCAAAGGTTCCCCTGCACTGTTCTCCTCTCTTTCTCCAAACACCTGAAATATCTCAAAAGAAGCTTGCCTTAAAAAAATTTGCCCCAGGCAGGCAGTGTCATGGAAAGTTCCAGCAGAAATAGCTACAAATTTGGCTAATTTATAAAAACAAGTGACTACAGGTCTTCTAATGGAAAGTGTTGGGCAACACATCCTGTGGGTGTATTGACAACTCTGCCCACTGGGATTTAAATGGTTTCACTGCCAGGTGTGGGGTCCTCAGTGACAAAAACACTCCCAGGACACTGAAATCAGCACCTTCTGAATTATTAATTAGTTTTCCAGAAGCTTTCAGCACATAGACTGATGTTGGAACAACGCTAGAAATTATTTATTCAGATGAAACCCACGACTTTTATCAAATGGCACCTGAACAGGCAGGAATTCAACCTGCTGTGAGTGATTTCATTCACAAGGAGAGCAAAACCAGCCAAGTGACTCACTGGAAGAGCCATAAATAATTAAAATAAACCCCAGCTTTTGCATATATTTCCCCCAAAGGAGGCCAAGTCTTTCCTATTAATCTAACAGAGATGCTCTCTGTGAACACTGGCTGTTGGAAAGGCTCAGAATGGACTTTCAAGATGAAAATGCCAAATGGAAATGAAAATTGTCTGGAACCTTGCCCAAATTCTCTGAGCCAGGAGTGGAAGAGGACAAGCCCAGAAGAATTTTGAAGTAGCTGAGAGGAGGAAGAGTGGGATCAGAGCAAAAGGAGGATTATTTTTCCTTGTTCCAGACCTGTGGTGCACATCACCCTGCACAGCCAAGATCTTCCTTTCTGCAAGCCCTGTGCCACCACTGGCATTGACCACATTCCATGACCTTCCCTGCAGCTGATTTAACATCTATTAAAACAACTTTACAATTCCAAGGTAGTTTTTTAAAATTTTTTAAACTAAAGCTGCCCTACTGCCCTTGGATTGCTGGATTTAAACCCAAAATCTTTGGCAGCCAGACATGTCTCTCCCGCTCACCACTGCTGCTTTCTCCACAAATCCATTTGGGATAAAGTGCTCCCACTTGGCCAAAATTATGGTTTAAACTCCTGCCATTTGCCTTCAGCAGCCGTGGAAAAAAGCTGAGAAATCCCTCTGCTTCCAAACAATTGCATCACTTTGCTGCCTATGGTAACTCCATCAGGGATGTTACTCCACTAGAAATTCCCTTCCCAATCCTGCTCTAGATCTGGAATCAACCATCCCCCAGCAATAAAAGGATTTATTTAGCATCACAGTCCACAGCTACACCATTCATGTAAGACAACACTAAAGCAATTAATAAAACACTGCCCTTGCTGGGCTGTAAATACAGAGTAGAACGATGGCACAGCCTAAACCACGCCAGGAATTTGACACTAGGAACAATTTTCCATTTAACTCCTTTCTTAACAGGGTAAGAAAAGCTCTCAGCAACACAATCTGAGTGTTCAAATGGCCACACTTGGGCTCTGGTTTGTTCTGTGAAGCCTGGGGTTGCTCTGCTCCTGGGAATGCGTGACAGCTCCAGCTCCAGACATGCATCCGTGCGACCGAGTGCTGCAGCCTGCCAGGACTTGTGCCACGGATTTGGGTCTGTTTCTTGTACAGACCTTAAAATATTCAATCAGCCCCACGTTGCTGTGCCAGTTTTTGCCCCCACTCCCATTTTTTTTCCCAGCTCACCAGACCCTGGTGTGATCAGTGGCCCCTCCAGCTCGAAGGTGTCGTCTTCACATTGATCGTCCAACTTCTTCTTCTTTTTCTTTGATGGATCTCTGGGTTTCCTCAAAAGGGAGAGTTCTTCTGGATGCCTGATGTCTGGAGGGGAAAATGAATCACTTTTACAATGGCAGGATGGAATGAAAGGAGAAAAAAGGGGAAAAAAGGGGGGAAAGAAGAATATCCTTCCATTAGGAACAACAATCAGTAATGTCCAATATCTCCCTTGGATGAATTTCCTGCTCTGTAATGGTTAAAAATCAAGTTGAGGGCATTTTCCCTGCAAGCACGTTGGAAACAAGCACTGTCCTTGGCTGGAAAGGTAACATAACATTTGGATAAAATGTGGAATTTCCCAGGCACAGCCACTCAAATGTAAATGTGACACCCTGTGACAGAGCCTAATAACACCTTCATACATTAAATATAAATCATAAAAATAATAAACCTCCACATTAATAACAGAAAATTATAACTGATATATTATATAAGAATACACAGTAATATATAAATAACATAAAGAAATAGAAATATAGAAATAAAAACAGAAATAAGCACACAAATCCCTACTTAGCCATGTAGGTAACAGGCCAGACCCTCTCAGTTCCACAGGAGCAATCCAAGAGTTAAACCATTTATTTACACATCAGACTGGAAAGTTTAAAGTCTATAATTTACCCATTTTTAAGAGATTTTGGCCAAAATGTTTCCTTTTCACAGCAAACCTCTCCCATTTTCCTGCCTGGGACCAACCTGAACAATCTAAAACCCATTTAAAATGAGGAGCACTCCATTGTGTTTGTGTTTTAAGCCATGGGAATATAGGGAGCAAAGAAAAAGGGAATTTTCATTTCCCACCAAGGCAGTACTTTGGGTCTGCTGCACTTAAGTGGGAAGGAGTTTCCTGGGAAAGCAGAGCTCACTGTCTGTTGTACCACTGAAACCACTGAGGAACTGGAGCAGGAATCTCTGTGCTTGGTCAATGTGTAAACCTGGAAAAGGATTCACCTGGGCAGGGAGCCATCCAACTGCAGTGGTGAAAGGCTGCAAAAAGCTTGGAGAGCTCTGAAATACAACTTGGATTGGGAAAAGCCAGGATGAGAGGGTTGGGGGTGTTCACCTGGAGAGGAGAAAACTCCAGGAAGAGCTCAGAGCCCTTTCCAGAGCCTAAAGGGGCTCCAGGAGAGCTGGAGAGGGACTGGGGACAAAGCCTGGAGGGACAGGACACAAGGAATGGCTCCCAGTGCCAGAGGACAGGGATGGATGGGATATTGGGAACTGGGAATTCCTGACTGTGAGGGTGGGGAGGGGCTGGGATGGAATTCCCAGAGCAGCTGTGGCTGCCCCGGGATCCCTGGAAGTGTCCAAGGCCAGGGTGGATGGGGCTTGGAGCAGCCTGGGACAGTGGAAGTGTCCCTGCCATGGCAGGGGTAGGATGGGATGGAATTTAATCCAATCCAAACCATCCTGTGATTCTCTGATGATTCTATGGAGATTAGGGACATGCCTGAGCCTGGAAGGAGTTCTGGGGTCTCCTCTGCAGCTGGCTGTCCATGCTGAAGCTCCTGTGTTGTTTCTTGCTCAGTTTTTTGTGCCCATCACCCCAAAAGGCTCAGCTGTAAAGCTTTCCCTTTGGAATGCCCTATGGAAAGCAGCCCCAGGTCCCATCCCTGCTGCAGGAGATCAGGAGACAGCAGCTGCCAACAGCCAGGCTGTGTTTGCCACCCAGGGAATGGTGCAGGACACCATCAGGCATTATCCCAGCCACAATCCCATTATCCCAGCCACAATCCCATTATTCCAGCCACAATCCCATTATTCCAGGCAGGAGAAGTCCCAGGGCTGGGATCTCACCATGTGCTGGCAGCAGTGGGAGTTCCCTGAGCACTCCCAGGCATGGGATTATAATTTATAATTAACACTGGAATTTGGTTAGCATGTGACCAGGGCAGGACACAGCCCCACACTGCCCATCCACACCAGCATCTTTCCCTCCTGCAAACAAACTGGGAATGACCACACTGGGGTAATTGTAATTATATATATATATATATATAATAAATAACACACAATAAGTTATATATAACACACAACACACAATATATAATTCATATAAAATAGAAATATATAATTAATATATAATAATGTCCATCCAGGTGGTTTTCAGGGGTGGATCCCACTAACTCTGGCATTCCTGAATCCAGAGGCTGTGTACTTCTGGATTTAACCATCTTTTATATTGTAGGTGTCCTGTCCCAAACCATTATCTAGCTTTAATTTTTTATTCTTATTTATATTATTGTAGTTACTTACACATTATATTTATATATAACTATTGTATATATGTATGGATATATTTTGTTTTAGAAAGCATAATTTATTTTAAGCTTTATTTTTATTTATATATTTGTAGTTATTTATTTCAATTGTATCATTGAATCTCAGAATGGGTTGGTTTGGATGGAACCTTCAAGTCCACCTTGTTCCACCCCTTGCCATGGGCAGGGACAGCTTCTACTATCCCAGGTTGCTCCAAGCCTTGTCCAATCTGGCCTTGAACAGGCTAAAATTATATAGATTTAGATATTTATATGGATTTTAAATCCATAAAAGGATATAAAATAGATTTATTGTATTTTATACATAAACTTTTTGAACTTATAATTTAGTTTTATTTCTGTATTTAGAGAAATTTATTCCTCCATTATACATCTATTTTATTCCTGTATTATATATAAGCTTTATCTAATTCCAGCTTTCACTTAACCCTGATTTATATTACTCCACACACATCATCCCACTAAACCCCATCCCTGCCCCCACCACCCACCCTTCCAGTTTCCCTGCCCAACTTTTTTGACCATTTCTAGCAATAAATACCCAGAGCCTGAGTGCAGCCAGCTCCACACATTCCCATTTATCCCAGCCAGCTTACCTCATGGAGCAGGAATCTGCTGGGACAACCCGGGTCACGCGCAGGGGACAAGAGGCAGCACAGCCTAAATCGAGGAGTTCCCCTGGTATTTTGGAGCAAGGTTGAGACTCTGAGGTTTATTTATGGTGCATTAGCAAGTGCTGGAGCCTCTCAGCTGGAAGCACTCAGGGAGGCCAGGAAAAGGCTCCGAGCCAGGCTTGGATTCTGGAAGCAATCCTGGAATCATCCCAGGGCTTGACCATCTGATATCGAAGAGACTTTTTATAGCCCCTCTGCTGCCCCTGATGCTCCCAGTGGGATACAAAGGATCCAGGGTGAATTTTGGGCAGCTGCTTCCAAGCAGGATGTGGCTGCAGGGCACGGGGCAGGCAGCACATCCTCGGGATGCTGGAGCATCCTGCCAGGGATCCTATGGAGGAGCGGCAAATTCCTTCTGACCGTATCCCAATGGATGTGCCAGACTCCAGGACTTTACAAACCCACCTAAGGCAGCCGAGGGAATGGCTTCATATTGAAGGTTTAGATGGGATCTTGGGAAGGAATTCTTGGCTGGGAGAGTGGGGAGGGGCTGGCACAGGTGCCCAGAGAAGCTGTGGCTGCCCCTGCATCCCTGGAAGTGTCCAAGGCCAGGCTGGACAAGGCTTGGAGCAAGCTGGGATAGTGGAAGGTGTCCCTGCCTGTGGCTTTGAGATCCCTTCCAACCCAAACCATCCTCAGATTCTGTGGGAAGGAGATAGAATGGCCTGAGCCTGGAAGGAAGAGTTTTGGAGCTCAAAATATGATCAGAAAGGTGGCTTTGAATCTCCAAGAGAAATTTTTCCAACTCTTGGATGAAGCCATTTGCAGGATGATGCCTGCAGCATCTCTTCTGTTTGTCTGCAGGATCTTGCCTGTGCCTGCTGTCTCTGGCTGAAGGGAAGTCTTTGGCCTTTTTTTCCTCTCTTAATCTCTCATTTCTCCATCCAACCCCTGCACAGCTCACCCAGCCCAGCTGTGCCCATTTATCTCCCACCCTGAGACAAACTCCAGAGCTGGGATTAAACCCTCTTCCTTCACAAAGTACCATCTGCAAACTGACTTAAAAAAAAAAATTTTCCTTACAGGGTGTAAAATTCCCAATTTATGTTCTTTTGCACTAAATCCAAGTAAATCTTGCAGCTGCTGCATCTTTATCCACCAAGGTGTGTTGTGATGGGGACCCCAGAAGAGTTTGGATTGGGAGGGACCTTAAAACTCATCTTATTCCACCCCCTGCCATGGGCAGGGACACCTTCCACTATCCCAGGTTGCTCCAAGCTCCATCCAACCTGGCCTTGGGCACTGCCAGGGATCCAGGGGCTCCCATTCCCACAAGAAATCAGATTTATGGTTTCCTTACATCACCCACATATAGAACATGACACCACTCACTGGAAGGGCTGAGTATGGACCAACTTCCCCAAAAACTGAAATGATGGGAAATCACACTCCTTTCAGTATTCAGTTCTCATAAATACAGATAAGAACATGAGATACAAAGAAAATTTTGATGTAGAAAGAAAATTAATGTTCCAAAGAAGCTTCCAGCACCCAATTTCCTTTCCTATTTCTGGCTCCCCACAAGGCCAGAGGGCTGCTTCACCTCCTTAATTCTTGAACAGAAAAACTATAAATTTACTTGTAGCACAGACAACATTGAGAGGAAATCCTCTCTTTAATGCTGATCCAGCCACCCTCCTTTCAGGAAACGTGTTTTGAAGTGGGATATCTCTGGGAAATGGGACTTCTCTGCACTCCATCACTGCTCCCTCCAACCAATGACTCATAAAAATTACAGCCTTTGTGCATCACTCTGACGAGTCTCAGAAAAATGAGACCTCAAACTCCATTTTTCTTCCATTTCAGACTTAAAACCAAAAATAAAGGTTGTTTCTTGTATCTCGGAATGAGTGAATTCTGTGGATGGTCTTTCACAGAGTAAGTTTACAGAATGAAGCATCCGACTGATCTACAACATAAATTCTCTCAAGATAAAGTTCTGCAAAACAGACCAGAGGGGAAAAAATCTAACAAAACAACCCAAAAAGAAACTAAAAAAAGGACTTACATAACTTGAGGAGTGCCTGGAGATAAGGCTGTGGTTGTGCTGGACACTGAGCAGTATCTGGTGGAGCAGGTCCTCACCCCCCAGCACAGTTTGCTGGGTTTGTACATTCAGTACATTTTATTATGGGTTCTTCAGATGCCCAGGAACTTAAATATTTATCTGGGCAAAAGCCAAGCTCTGCACTCACTGCCTGGGGCCCTGCAGCTCTCTTGGGACATCCCACAAAGCCTCTGGAGATGCCCAAGGAGCTCTGTGGGTGTGGAATCAGCTGGGGCTGACCCTGGCAAAGGTTTTACCGGAGCCTTCCCAAACCGTGGATGGAAAATCCAAGTGCCTGTTATGGATTTGCCAATGATGTGCAAAATCACCCAAAAATGGGGTCAGTGGGGTTTGGAGAGGGTGTGAATGTTTGTACCAGTGGTTCCCAGAGCTGAAATTGGGCACCACCAGCTCAGAGAGACCCAGCAGGAGAAGGAAAGGAGGAGGAGGAGGATGCAGGCATTAGTGATGGAGCCAAGAATTACTGCAAGGCCAATAAAAAGAGCCATTGGAGAGGCAGAGTCAACAAACACTTGAATGTCTGGATGTTTTTTTTCCATAAGTGGGATGAAATCCCCAGGCTGCCATTATCTGGATGCCTCTTGGAGCACAGGCAGCACTACAAGCCTTGCCCCTGAAGTGGCTGAACTGCAGCTCGAGCCCAATTAAACTCCATTAATTTAATCCCACAAACAAGAGAAAAACAATTCATTCACACCCTTTCCTCTGCATCAGTCCATAAAGAGCAATCCAACTAATTCCAAGGAAGGAGGCAGCAGTGGCTTTGCCAGCATGTCCTAATGTCTGCAGCATGGAATTCTATTTAAAGGGTCTCTGTCAACAGCAGAGTAAGGAAGAAAAAATTCACTGACTCACACGGTGACATAAAACCCGATGCTCCTCCACACACAGAACACGACTGGGGTGGGGACAAGGGGGAAGAGTGGAGAGGATTTTTTTTTTCCCATCTCAGACACTTTGTAATTAAATCTGGTTATTTCCCTGACCCCAGTTCCTGGGGTTGGTCTGGATCCTGCACGACAGCTGAGCATGGGCAGGCAATAAAAGGGGAAAACGCCGCAGTTGGCAGAGGAACACTTGGGCCCTGCAGCTGAAAAAGCTGAGGACGTTGCAATTTGCCAGCTCTCAAAATGGGAAGATTTCCTTCCACACCCATTCCCTGGACATATTTAGAATAGCTGTGCCACTGCCAGACCTCTCTGCTCGTGGCAGGGAAAGGCAGCAAATCCATCCTCGGTGTTTCACCGCGTCCAGCGCCCCGTGAGCGTCATCCCCAAGCACCCTCCTGATGCTCCTGAGCATCCATAGCCTGTATCCTGAGATCCCAGAGTCATTTAGGCTGGAAAAGACATCCAGGATCATCAAGTCCAACCTGTGACTCATCCCCACCTTGTCCTCAGCCCAGAGCACTGAGTGCCACATCCAGTCCTCCCCTGGACACCTCCACCACCCCCCTGGGCAGCCCCTTCCAATGCCTGACCGCCCTTTCCATGAAGAAATTCCTCGTGAATGCTGGTGCTGCTCCTCAAATTCCCCTCTGAGATATTCATGTGCATCTACCAGGACTCCATGATTTCAGGAAAAACATTCCTTTATTTACCAGCAGGGTGTGAAGGAAGAAAAGAAAGTTTAGGAGGTATGCAGTGGCCAGGAATGGTGGGATTCTTGACCTGTGCAGGGCCAGGAGTTGGACTTGATGATCCTTATGGGTCCCTTCCAATCAGGATATTTTATGATTCCACAAACTCCAGACAGCTTTGCCTCCTGGAAAGCAACTGGGCCAGGGATGCAGCTCCATGTGGCTGTTACAGAGCCCTGGGAACGCTGCACATCGTCCACTAAAGGGTTTCAGTTTTGCAAAAAAAAAAACCTCCAAAAAACAACAAACAGTGGCTTTTTATAGAAGTCTTTTTGGCAGCGGAGGGCAGGGAAATATTGCAAATACTTCAGGAGTCAGAGGACGTTCTGTCCTGGAGCAGGGAGCGTTTGGAAAGAGGGGGGGAAAAAAAGGTAGGGTCACATTTGGCATCAGGACGGGTGTCACCTTCCCTGGGCTGGGCTGGGCTGGGCTGGGCTGGCATCCTGCCTCTCCCAAATGCCACTGTCACCAAATGCCACTGCCACCTCGGCTCAGGTTGCAGTTGGTGGCTGGAGGCTGAGGCAGGGAAAGCTGGCTGTCACCTTCCCATGGCTCGCTGAGCCTCTCACTCACACCTTGGGGAAGCAGCCCATCACCCTCATGGGACTATCTGCATCCTCAGCTCCACAAACTCCTCAGAATGTGCAAAAAGAGGAGCTGGGGACTGGAACAAGATGGAATTAGGGCATGGAAACAGCTGGGCACAGGATGCTCCCCAGACTTGGTTTTCCAAAACAGGTGACTAATTCACATGGATTATGAGGCAGGAGCTGCATGTGAGGCTCCACCAGGCTCTGGGAATTAAAAGAGCCTGAAGGGAATTTCTCTGTTTTACACAGCCTCAGGGTGGGTAGGGAGGGATTGATCATGAATTTTGGAGTGTTTCCTCCAAGAGCTGCCTCCTCCCAGCTCTGGCACTGAGTTGTCCTCTCTGTGCTCCCATGAACATAAACCAGAATATTTCCTGCTCTTCTTCTCAGGCTGGAGGGCAGCAGAGGTCCCAAATCTTCACAGCCAGGAGGAGAGGAGAAGGATGGAAGCTTTGCTGCTGTCACAGCATCTCCCCTCACCCTGCAGCTCCAGCATAAGTCATGTCCCCAGGAGAAGGAGCATTGCTGGGGCAGGAAACGCTGAGGACTGGGAAAAAACTCTCACACTTGCATCTTGCTGTTTGCTTTTCCTGTCCCACGTGCTCACAGAGCAGCAGCAGAGCCTGCCTGGAGTCCCTTGGAGCTCCTGGGATACATGGAAAAAAAAATATACAGGCAGAATGCTGCAAGGAAGCAGCTTAAGGCATCCCCTAGGCAGGAGTCAAGTAAAGGCATCCCAGAATCCCAGAATGGTTTGGGTTGGAAGGGACCTTAATTATCCAGTTCCCTGCCATGGGAAAGAACACCTTCCAGGTGCTCCAAGCCCTGTCCAACCTGGCCTTGGACACTTCCAGGGATCCAGGGGCAGCCACAGCTCCTCTGGGCACCCTGTGTCTCACTGCCCCCATAGCCAAGAATTTCTTTGTATTCACGTAGGAAAAGAGGATTTTTCCATTTTGTTATGTGGGATGATGGGTGAGCATCTCCTGCCTTCCCAAATCCCACTTTCAATGGGGATATTCCCACTCACACCAATGAAGGGCTGAGTGCAGCCCCATCAAACTGCAGTTGGATATTTGATGAGCAGTTTTCTGGTTGGAATTATCTCCCAGTGGGATGATGAGAGCAGGGAGCATCCCCATCCCAAGCCCTGTGTCCTGCTTCCAGCCAGGAGGGAAACACAAATCCCTGTTGTTCCAAAAAAAAAAAAAAAAAGGGAAAAAAAAAAAGGGGAAGTTTTACTTTCTCTTTCTCTGGTCTTTAATTGCAGATCAAAGCTGGCCCTTCAGGCTGGAGCTGCCTGCCAGCAGCTGCTCCTGGGCAGGATTCCAGGCCACCCTTTGGATGAGGGCTGCCCATCCCATGCACTGCCTGCTCCTCTCCTCCTGCCTGCTGGGGTCAAGCTGTGCTTTTAACCCTCCTGACTGGCTGCTGTGGGAATCAAGGGGCTGCAATCCAGCCACTGGGAATGAGATTGAGGTTTTTTCCTGCTTCACACGACCTCCAGGAAAGTGAGGGGTGTGCGAGTGGCTCCAGCATCTTCCCACAGGCACCTCCTGGGAGCCCCTGGGAGCTGCCCTTTGGAATAAGAACAGAGACTTTTTTAAAATCAACCACACTCTGCAAAGGTGACACCTCTGGGCAACAACTTAAAGGGAACAGAAGCAAAGGACAGCCCTAAATAATTCATCCATGAGTGTTCCTGCTTGTGTATAGAGGATTTTGTAAATGCAATCCAAGAGTCCTGAGAACATCAGGAATTACTTCAATTACTCATTAATGATGCTTTAATGGTGCTGGAGTTACTGAGGTGTGTAATTAAATGATCCAGGGGCAAGGACAGCAAACAGGTACAGCCAAAATATGAGCAACTCCCAGGCACAATTCTGTCCTAACTTCCCTGGAGCCCTGAAATCAAGGGATTAGTGGAAGCAAGGACTATGCTGGGATCATTTTCCCTTCCACCTTGAAATGCCTGCTCAGATTTCCTCAGAGAGACAATTACCTTGATTAATATGGATATGAGAGCTCTATGCAGCCATCCTCTGCAGGGATGGTAAGGAGGGCAGGGAAAGGTAATGGAGAAAAACGGGGCAGGAAAAACACAGCTGAGGAGGAAAAAGGGAGAATCATAGAATCACAAAATCCCAAACTAGTCTGGGTTGGGAGCGACCTTAGAGATCATCCCATTCCAACCCCCTGCTGTGGGCAGGGACACCTTGTCCTATCCCAGGTTGCTCCAAGGCTTGTGCAGCCTGGCCAGGGATCCAGGGGCAGCCACAGCTTCTCTGGCTACCCTCATAGCCAAGATTTTTTTCCTAATATGTAATATATCTTTTTCTAATATATATATATTTTTATATTAACATATATGTTTTTAGATTATATATATATTATGAATATAAATGTTAAAATACATTCGATATGAATAGTGTTATTTCAACATCTATAGAGGCATTTTAACACCTACATAAAAAGTATTTGTACATAATTTGTATTTATACCTCTGTGGTCCTGGGAAGAGCATCCCAGCCCCTCCAGCTCCAGCACTTTTGCATCCCCACATCCCAATCCCTCTCCCTCAAGCTGATGCCAAGCTCATGTATCATCTTCCCAGTAGCTCTGCTGAACATCTGGCTCCCAGTAAACACAACTGGGAGGGCTAAAGAACTTAATCACTGCAGTTTATGTCTGTCCTCCAACTGCTCAGGCTGCTGAGAGTCACTCAAAGGAAAGTGAAATTTCCAGTAAGAGCTCTGCTTTCCCCAAAATCAGGAACTTCATTCCAGTACTTCAGATGCTGCAAAAGGGGAATCAGCACCAGCCTTGATGGATGTGTTCCTGCTGCCTGCTCAGAGCTCCAACCTCTGCTATCCCAGAGGCTTTTCCCCCCATCCCAAACCTTTAAATATCAGGATTATTCTGCTGGTTTGGTCATAAATACCCCAAAAGCTCTGCAGTTGGAAGAAAAGGCTGCTTCAGGCTCATGTAAGGTTCTGACAGCATCAGTGACAGACCTCCTGTCCCGTGATGAACCATATCAGAATTTCCTGACGTGACTCACTGCTGGAGAGATTCATCAGCCTCCAAACCTGGGACCTCCCTGTCTAGCACCACATCCTGAATGCCAGTGGGGTGGGGGAAACAAAATCCTCTCAGAAATAATGCTGGCTAAGCCTTTTCTATTTTGAGGAGAAATTGCCCAATATTTATGTTTTATAAAAACCCCAACAAAACAGGAAAGGAACAGCAAAGATCTGTGACCAGCTAAAAATACCGACCCAACCACGGATGCGCCGGACACGGCACGTAGGGATGAGCTCTTCCTGCCTCCCCAAACAACTGGGTCAGCCAAGAGTAACCTCAGCTGCCTTCTGAGAGCAGGAATAGATTTGCTGCAGCTGAGGATGGGTTGCAGGCTCTTTTGGGAAGGGAGAATTCCAATAGGAAGCGCTTCCTGGAGTTCCTTGAGGTGGAGTTGCCATTTCCTCATTGGGCTTTTTGTTTTTTTTTTTTGGTGGGCAGGAAGAAATACCTGGTTTTAGGATAAGGAATTTGTGAAGATGAGTAAAAAATTATGCCTGGTAGGGAATGATCCTTCCTTTCTCCTGGGCTTTCCCTCCACCAGGAAATGAGGATGAAGAGGAGACAGCAAGACTCAGTTCCTTCCCTCCACCAGACAGTTTTACAGTGGAGCATCACCACTTAATCTCTAATATGATTTTCCACTAGTAGAGAACCCACAGGGCTGGCAGGTTTCCCATTTCAGGGTTTGCTTTTCATCCAGCACATAAATTTGCAGGGGAAAAAAAAAAGAATCACAACCCAACATCAGCAGCCTGAGCATCAAGCAGGGCTGGCCTCGTCTGCAACAAACCCGAGGACAGCTCTGCTATGGAAGAGAATTTAGGGGAAAAAAACCCATTTTTAATCACTTTTTGGCACAATTGGTCCTGTTATTCAAGTATTTACATACAAAAGAGTAGATCTGGAAGGGAAAAAGAATGGACATCTGGGCTGTTTGATGTCCAAGTGACTCCTGAATGGTTCAAAGCCAGAAAACACCAAGGGTTTATCAAATTCACAGGACAAGCACGTGCACCAGAGGAGAGGCAGGAGCCAAACTGACCAGGAAGTTGCCCAGGGAGGGGTGGTTTTTTTCAGCACTTACTGAAAGTTTTGCAGATGTCAGAAACAGCCTTGAAGACCCTGTCGGAGAAGTTGACCTTCACCTTGACGTACTTCATGTTGGGCAGCTGCAGGCGCAGCAGCTTGTGCTGAGGGGTGAACTGGAGCTTGGCATCTGCCTGTATCCCATATTTATCCAATGTCCAGTGAGTTTTAAGGAGCCAAGTTTTCTTCTTTTCCCACCACAGCGCGTGATCCGACCAGTCCTTCTTGACATCTACAACAAAGAACCCATTTTTTTCCCCCAGTTAAAAGCGGGACCAGCAAGAGCCTTCAGAGTATAAAGGGAGTTTTAAAATGTGCTTAAAATTGAGAAGGAACTACCCATCCAAAAAACTCCAACAGCCTTTTCTGGGTACAAGGAACTGGCTGTTTTCAATACTGTTTTGATGGGATATAAAAGCAGGGAAGAACTCAAGGGAATAAAGATGAGACTCAGTGTGTCCATGGATCACCAGGCCAGGAACACAAAGCCAAGGGGTCATGAGTGACCCAGCACCTCTCCCAGCAGGGATTTTGCACAGTTTTTAGGGTTAACTATCATCTCTTGGGTTTTTCCCCACCATCCAGGATTCCTGTGCTATCCAAAGGTGAGCCCAACCACTTTGGAACACATGGAAAACAGAACCAGGTTTGCAAGGAGAATTCAACAGGACTTTCAGTTTCTACAAAAACTCCCTGAAAATTCCCAACTGAAACTAAAAGTTACTTCCCAAAGGACCAAGAAAACTCAATAACCACCTCTCCTTCCAGCAGGGATGTAACCATGGGGTCCTTGGAGGTCACCTCCAGGTTGGGAAGTATTTGGGGGAACCAAGACACGGTGGTGACTCCAAAAGACAAACCCTGTGCAATATTTTCCCTAACACCTGGAATATTTTTCACTAACACCTGCCCCTTCCATCCCTGCAGAGCACCCTCCACTCTGACAGCCAGCAACAGTGCCATGTCCTCCCACCACACAGGGAGAAGAGAATGGAATGATACATAATACAGTAATTCATTTAGTAACAGAATTAATTCTGTTTTCAGATCCAGATCCCGCTGTGATCCTGGATTTTCCTCATCAAACACCAGTTTAACCCCAATTAAAACCACGAGCTGACATTTATTCCAACAGCTCCTGTCTCCATCCTTTGGCACTGCAGGGCACCAGCCAGAAAGGCAGAAGCAATTCCAGAGAACTGGAATATTTCCAGGATTAGGAACACACTCCAGCACCAACATCATGCTGGGATTCTTGATGCCCTGTACAGGAATTGGGCTGGATGATCCTTGTGGTTCCTCCCAGCTCAGGATATTCCATGATGCTGTGATAGTGAAGATTATCCCCACGAGCCACATCTGAATTCAGCTGAGATGAAAACAATAATGATAAATGAACTTTTGTCTGTCCCTATCTCAAACCAGGATCTCGAGCTCGGGGTTACTGAGAAAACCCAGCAGGAGCTGGATTTTTCCTTTGAGCTCCTGGTTTAATACACAGCCAGGACTGCAGAAAGTGGTAACGTTCAGCTGGACTTTTCAACAGCTTTGTACAATCAAATTAAACAAAACCAAATATAGAAAAGCATGCAAACTTGCACAAGCCTTGTCTACCCAGAAAAAAATCCAAGAAATCATTACAATGGACTCTGGTAATGAAGTCCAACTTCTGCCCTACTGAAAGCTGAACGAGTTGGCACCAAAAATCAGGGGGAGGAAAAAACCAAAGGCATTTGGAATCAGTGACATTTATGCCTAACAGAAGGGGATTTGGGTTTACACTGCAGATTAACCATTCAGACCATGGAACAAAAACAAGTCCCTGGGCCTGAGAGTAATTAAAACTTTCAATTAACAGTGAGATGTTGGTTCTAGCAGGAAGGGGAAGGTCTGTGCCTGTCCCATGGGGTAGTTACATATAAAAGAGGCTGGCAAATGTTTAGCAGCTGCTTTGTGGGGTTGAGTTTTACACACTGACAAGAGCCTTGGGTGCTTTGCAAGGGATCCAGGATTGCTTGGAGCAATCCCTGGACAGGGAATGCCAGCAGCCTGGTTAAATCTGATCCAAGGGTTATAAACCTTCACCAGAGTCTCCCTTCACGAGTTACTGATTTGTTGGGGTTACAGCTTCACAATGAGGCTGAATAGATCAGCTCAGGCTTTTCCCATCTACTACCATCAGTCACTGGCCACTCCATAGTATACAACCTATCACATGAATCAATTTATTAATATTTATCAATTATTATCAATTTATCAGCTGGCCATTCATTTATCAGAGCTCAGGTAAGTCTCCAAGTAGTGCAAATTCACCTCAGAGATCTCAGACCTGCAATTTAGAAGTTTACTACAGGCTGCAAATCTCAGTGATGTTTGTAGATCCAGCAGCTCCTCTGAGCTGCTAAATGTGATGGACACAGAGCTGCTGGAGTGAGTGCAGAGGAGGGTCACCAAAATGATCAGAGCACCTCTGCTGTGAGGAAAAGCTGGGGGAATTGGGATTGTTCAGCCTGGAGAAAAGCAGCTTTGAGCTGACCTAACTGTGGCCTTCCAGTGCCTGAGGAAGTTACAAGAAAGATGGAGAGAGACTATTTACAGGGGATGGAGTGACAGGACACAGGGAAGGGCTTCCCACTGCCAGAGGGCAGGGATAGATGGGGTATTGCAAGAAATTCTTCCCTGCGAGGGTGGGGAAGCCCTGGGTGCCCAGAGAAGCTGTGGCTGCCCCTGCATCCCTGGAAGTGTCCAAGGCCAGGCTGCACAGGGATTGGAGCAACCTGGGATAGGGGAAGGTGTCCCTGCCATGGCAAGGGTGGAACTGGATGGGCTTTGAGCTCTCTTCCAAGCCAAAACCTTCCAGGATTCTACTGAACGAGCTGCACACATGTCAGGGTCACAAGAAATCACTGCCACCCTTCCAGACAAGGAATCCCCCAGGTGAAGGCAGCAGGGATGAGGCAGCTGGAACTGTCAGCATCAGCTGGAGCTTGGGCTGGGCTCAGGGAGCTCCAGGAGCCCAACCCCAGCAGCAACACCCTTGGGAAAGGGAAACACAGCGCTTCCTTCCCGGCCTCAAACACAAACCCTGCTCCCTGCTTCCCCACCTTTCCCTGCATCCTGCACCCAAACCTCTGGAGCCTGGGAGGGCTGGAAAACCCAGCTGTGATTTGTTTTTCCCCCTGGCAGAACCTGGTGTTTCATTTGCCTCCCAGAACTGTGCCAAGAGGCAGCGACGTGCACAAGGGACGTTCAGGATGTTTTGTACAGCAAAACCCACAGAGTTGTTCCCCTTGGAAAGCCATTCAGGCAGTCCTGGGAATGTGACAGGCATCTTAAATCAAATGGCTGCAGAGACCTCTGTGAGGACAGAACAGTGAGAGAAGGAGTGAAGGGCTGCTCTATAAAGTGTTTTAAACCTGAAACATCCTCAGCTTTCAATCCACGCTGGCGCCTGGCCGCAGTCGCATCCCGCCAGCTTGTCCAGCATGAATTACAATTGCAGATTTTAATTCCCACAGCCACCAGGAAATTCCCATCTAGAATCCAAGCAGCAAGGAGTCTGAATTGAGATGCACACAGAGTGTGTTTCAATTCTGGGCTCTCTGTCACACACAGACCCACAAACACAACCAGCATTCAAGCAGCAAGGCTGAATCTGGGTGAAGGGCAAAGAAAATTGAGGCAGCACTGCCTGATAGCCCATTTATCCCATTTATCCCATTTATCCCAGGACTTGGCTGCTCCCAAATGCTCTCCCCTCTGCCAAGCCATGGTTTTTTAAATGTCCCTTTCCTGCTGCAGCAGCTATTGAAGCTCCTTCCTGCAGAAGCTCTGCCGTCACTTGGCAGCTTCTCCTGGCCAGCTTAGGACTTACAAGCAGTAGGATACAAGTCTCCAACGCTGTATAAACATTGTATTTTCCTTGTTATTTTGGGATATCCCCTGTTGCAGATGGGCTCTCCTTCCATGCACTGCTCAGGACAACAGAGCACTGATGACCAAAGAAATCTCCTTTTCTCCCCCTTGCCAGTGCATGGTTAAATCCCACTGGATGGGTATTTGGGAGGCACAGGTGGCTCCCATCTGTGGGAGAGGATTTCCTGGGGTGGCACCAGGTTCCCTTTCACACCCACATCCAGGATTAAATCCATAGGGCAGCCAAGACCCTGCAAATGTCTCCATCAGCTTAATGCTGGGGGTTAATAATAATTAATTTAAAAGCTCCTGCATAAGCTTGAGGAGATACAACAGGAATTCTGCAAGCCTGCTTGCATTGGATCATGGATTTATGGAAGCAGAGGATTTACAGCTGATGCTGTTTTCTCTGGAATTGTCTCCACCTTCAGAGAGGCAGTGGAAGCAGAGGCTGCAGCTCATTCCTTTATTATAAATGATGGCTTTTAGAGCAATGGATTCAAGTCTTCAGCATTCCCACAGGAACAATCCAAGAGGACCATCCCTCTCTGGAGCAAAAAACACCAGAGCCAAAGCCCATCCATCCCACTGGGGGGTTTTCCACAGGAGCAGAATCAGCTCTACAGCTTTCCCTGGCTCTTTCCCAGGGGTGGATTTAATCAGGATTATCCCTGCTCTGGGCACACTTGGGAAGCTGAGGTGGCAAAATGCCTTTCCATTATCTCAAATTTATATATATATATTTATATATGTAAATAAAAGAAAATGCAAATCTGTATGATTAAACATATATATTTATATACATAAAATAGATAAAATATATAAGATATGCATATAAACATTTATCCTATATATGTATATAAAAAATAGAGACAAAACCAAATTATATGCATATATAATTATAAACACACAAAATAAATGCATGTAAAAATATATCCACATACACACATATGTGACACACACACACACAGAAATATCTCCAAAATATATGTGTATACATATATATAGATATACACACATATATATATACATCTTCATACATAGATATACACACATATATGTGTGTATATATATATACACACACACATACATATATCTCCAATTTACAGTGCAGGGACTGAAACCAACTCACAAGCCAAGCATTTCCTCTTGCAAAAAGTCATTTTTGTATTTGATAATCTACACAAAACCAATCCCAAGTTTTCCACCTTTTCACTGAGTTTGGTGCAGATGGGCTGAAACTTATCGAGGGTTTTTATAAGAAAATTAAAATAAAAGTGGTGAATTTTTTTTTTTGGTGATTTTTGGATTTTAAAGTTAATATGCACTTCAGACTGAATTTTGAAAAAATACAAAAAGCACTGAGTGCAGGCAGCTGATTAAGGCACCTTTAAGCACAAATTCCTGCTGATAACACCTTAATCCAGCCCTCACAGCTCCACGGGGCTCTCCAAGCCCTGGGCTGGGTGTTGGCTGCATCCACACCCCTCTTGGGAAGCTGGAAGGGGAGGAAAAGTCCTTCAAAGGAAAAGAGACTTCCAGCAATAAATAACTGGGAATGGCCTGGGTGAACTCAGGGATGGGGGATACCCTTCTGCTCCTTTGGGATGCAGTGCATGCCCACTGAGCATGAAAAACAAGGTTAAAGTATTTAAAATTTGGGAAGGAGAGAAATTTAAGGGCAAGGATAAAGAAGAGGAAAGGGGGAAGAAGGGGAACAGGGGAAAGGGAAAGGAAAGGAAAGGAAAGGAAAGGAAAGGAAAGGAAAGGAAAGGAAAGGAAAGGAAAGGAAAGGAAAGGAAAGGAAAGGAAAGGAAAGGAAA
>VWYI01036668.1:0-57226 GCA_013399455.1 Anthoscopus minutus | reverse complement strand
AAATACATATATTTATTTTATATATTATATATTTATATATTTTATATATATTATATATATATATCTATACAATGTAACACTCATATATCTGTGTAGCTGAACCCATTGCTCCCTCCCTCCAGCCTTCTCACTGCTCCCACTGACCTCCTGAAACCCAGATTCCTTTAAACATGCCAAAGCCACTCCTTCCAGGATAATTATGGAGCAAAAAAAAAATTTAAAACCAGAGCTATTTTCATTTATCACGAGTCCAGCAGAAATGCTGATGTGTTTGCTGGGTGACACAGTTGCTGTCTTGGGGCAAAATCTATAATTTTAGGAAAGTATGACTCTGGAGTACACTGGAGTAGAGTCCCCCCACCTCCAATCCCCAATGGGGATTTAATTGCAGAGCAAAGTTCAAAATGGAACAAAAATCCCTCCAGCCTCTGGTCAAAACACTTGAAAAACTATACTTTGAAATGGGGAGATAAACAGCCCAGAAAATTATCATCAGACTGATGTAATAAAGCTGCAGCCAGGACAAGCTGATGCTCCCAGAGCTAATGGGACTTGAGGGGGGTTTTAATCACATCTCTCACATGTACTTGACACATGCAATGGAAAACACCCTGTACAGCAGCCACCACCTGAGCAAGGGATATCATCCAGGGATAACACAGAATGGTACCTGAAACTTTCCTGGATCTGCCACCATGGGCAACTCTCAGCATTGTTGTCATGGAATCCTGGAATGGTGTGGGTGGGAAGGGGCACTGAAGCTCATCCAGTCCTACATGGGCAGGGACACCTTCCACTATCCCAGACTGCTCCAAGCCCCATCCAACCTGGCCTGGAACAGTTCCAGGGAAGTGAGCCACCCTGGGCCAGGGCCTCCCCACCCTCCCAGGGAAGAATTCCTTGCAATATCCCACCCATCCTTGCCCTCTGGCACTGGGAGCCATTCCCTGGGTCCTGTCCCTCCATCCCTGTCCCCAGTCCCTCTCCAGCTCTCCTGGAGCCCCTTCAGGCCCTGCCAGGGGCTCTGAGCTCTCCTTGGAGCCTTCTCTTGTGCAGGTGAGCATTCCCAGCTCTCCCAGCCTGGCTCCAGAGCAGAGGGGCTCCAGCCCTTGGAGCAGCTCCATGCCTTTCCTATGAGGATCCCAGATCCCAGATCCGGATGCAGCAAAGTCCAAAGCACAAGGAACAAGATACCTGCAGCCTCCTCCTGCCTTGTGTTTCCAACAGGAATGAGCTGGGACTAAAAAATCTCATCTCTTCAAAACTATTCCCTCTCGTCCTATCACTGTCTGCCCCTACAAAAATTCCACCCTACTTTATTTTCAGGAAAACAAATGTTCAGGAGACAATCCACACCCATTCACGAAGGTGCCCAAAAAA
Organism: Anthoscopus minutus; assembly: GCA_013399455.1. Lineage (NCBI taxonomy): Eukaryota > Metazoa > Chordata > Aves > Passeriformes > Paridae > Anthoscopus > Anthoscopus minutus. The sequence continues at coordinate 55,846 of VWYI01036668.1, read as the reverse complement.
AAGAGGGTGGACCTGTGCTGGAATTTCAGTTTCAGAATACTTCTTGCATGAAAAACAGTTTGACTTAATAAAGTAAAAACCAACCACCAAACAAACAAGGACAAAAGGAGCCTTGTTCCCAACTCTGTGATTCCATGAGCACAACCCAGTTCAGGAGACCTCCCTGTTATCCTGGCATGCCAGGGCACACGCTCGTGGCAAAGTCCTGACGTCAAAGCCCCCGTGTAGTGGCACAGAGTGATTCAAGAGCAAGGAAAAAAAAGAAGGAGGGAAAATAAAAAAATAAAAAAAAAAAAAGTCCAGTGGAGGAGACTGAGCACATTGGGATGCAATGCTGCATGTGGATGTTCCATGTGCCTGTCCTTGCTCAGGGAATTACAGAGTGTCTGCTGCTAACGAGGGAACGAGCTAAGGCGCTGCTGGAAAGAGAAGTGGGATTCTTTTATTGCCTTTTATTGGGATTCTAAGTGAGCTTTGCAATGGAAAGTCTGTGTCTGGAGGAGGCAGGGGTGGTAACTGGAGTCCTAAAGAGCTCATGCACCAACCCCAACTATCCCAAATGCTCCTGGCAGTGCAGGGCTCGAGATGCTCAGTCCCATGGGATACAAGGAAAAGAGCAAATCCTACCAAGTCTGAAAGCCACTGTTTTTCTAAAGTAAACTCGAGGAAGGAAGCTCTTTCCAGTGTTAATAGGATTGCTCAATTAGCTTACTTGAAAGTTTATTAACTTAGATTGTATCTTGTTCCACCCCCTGCCATGGGCAGGGGCACCTCCCACAATCCCAGGTCGCTCCAAGCCCCATCCAGCCTGGCCTTGAACACTTCCATGGACGTGGCATCACGTTTTCCTGCAAGATTTTCCCTGTAATTTTAAGTTTTTTGGATACTGATGTTCCATTTCAATGCTTGCACAGCCATACCAAATCCTGTCTAAACCCCTGAGCAGGGAGAGAAATTTTCCAGTGATGCTGAACCCAGCTGGAATATTGGGAAACTCTCCAGAGGAGCCAAAAGCTGAGGGCACCTCAGCACCCCAAAACCCCCAGCCCTGATGGGCTCAGGAAGGTCTTTGCCAGTGCTGTGCAGAATTCCTTTAAATCCCTGCACCAGCAAGCCAGAGAAATGTGGATTACTCATTTTTCTATGGCATGGAAAAAAGGAAAGCAAGGGTGGATTAGTATTTTTTGACTTTTTTCGAAACAGGATCGTCACAACCTGGTTTTGCCAACTGTTCCCCCCCATTCATCAAGCAGGAGGCTTTCACTGGCTGCTCCTGCCTCCATGGAATCATGAGAAATAGCAGAAAACTTGATTAAGGAATGTGGTTTCCATGATTCATCCAGCACAAAATAGGGAGCATTGGGCAGAAATGAAGGACGGAAGGGAAGGGGAAGGGGAAGGGGAAGGGAAGACTTCTCCAGGGAGCTGTCCTGAGGAACAGCCCAGCCTCCCTCACCCTCCAGCCCTGGATCACACTCCCTTCCCTCTCCAAAAAGGACAAGTGTCGCAGGGTGACAGCAGCCTGCAGGCCTGACTCATTCCCAAGGAATATGCAAGCCAGAGGAGCTGGTCCTGCCACAAAGACATCATGCCCAGTATGGGATCCAGAGGATGTGTACTGGGAGGGATGATGCATCAGGCAGGGAAAGGAGGATGATGGGCAACCTGAATTCCCAACCTCTCACCAGGCAATTCCCCAAGTGCTTTAATGATGGTTAATCCCTGGTTAAAGCTTGGATCCCTGTAAAGTGAGGTTTGGAGGCCTCATTTTAAATGCTGATCCTTCTCTTACAGATCCATGAAGAACAGGGCCCTGGCCCAGGGTGCCCAGAGCAGCTGTGGCTGCCCCTGGATCCCTGGAAGTGCCCAAGGCCAGGCTGGACAAGGTTTGGAGCAATTTGGGATAATGGAAAGTGTTCCTGCCATGGCAGGGGTGGAATGGTCCCTTCCAACCCAAACCATTCCATGATTCCGTGATTTCTTTTTGGTTTTGCCTGTTGCTCCAAGCTCATTAATGAACACAAAACACTATTAAAGGACTTTAACATCTCCAGCCTTGAGCCTGGATCTGCCTCACCCATCAAAGACTCTAAAGCCCTGGGGCAAGACATGAGGGATGGAGACAATTCCTGCTGCAGAAGCTCTGGAGATGGACAAAGGTCCGTGGATCATCATCCAGGGACGAAAGCTGAGCAAGAAAGGGACAAAGCTTCTTCCAGGCAATTTCATAAAGCCCCGACTTTCTAATTGAATTGGAGCTTCAGCAATTAACCCTTCTCAAAGTACAAGCACCTGCAGGGAGCAGGGGAAAAGAAAGAAAACAATCATCAGCCAAACAAGTGTAATGGGCCGGGAAGAGATTTCAAATCCATTGGCAAGATGGACTTTTCAGGTGCTGTCAGGATGTTCTGCAAGCTAAAAATCAGCTGAGGTTGTAAAGGGGAAGGTTTCTGCTGCTGGTGTGGCTGGTTTTTTATGTTCATCCCCTCCCAGAGCTGTTCTCAACCTGTTGGCCAAATTCAGCCATGTTTTCCCAAAAAGTGGAAGTCTCCCAAGATCCCACCTGGTCTGGAAGAGCAAGATCAATGCTGGCACAGGGCCATGCCATGTGCTCTCAGCTGAGGTTCACATCTGAATGGCCACAGAGTGGGAGCTGCATCCAGAGGTGTTGTAACCTCGCTGGAAAATGGCTGAGTGAAAGAAAAACCAAGATCAGTTCTCTAGAAATAAAAAGGAAATAAATAAAATGCTTTCCTCTGCTTTTCTGGGCACTTCTCATGGTCTGTCCCTTCTACCTGGTAGAAGAGCCTGGATGAGAGCAATGTGTCAAAAGCAAACCTGGGCAAGAAAATTAAATTACAGCAACTCTGCTCAAATTCCAACCAGCAGGAATTTGAGGGTCTCAGCATTTTTCCAAATTACACACCATAAACCCCTGAAAGCCACTGGAACATTCAGAACTGAATCCCACCCCCACTGAGTTTTGCTCAGTTTTGTTTCTCTGCCCCTTTCTAAGCAATCAGTTAATACACATTTCAGAATGAGAATGAAGAAATGCAGCTTCTCCAAGATGTTTTCACACCACGAGACTTTTCCCCTCAAGCCCAAGCAGGACTGGATGCTGGGCTGAAGTCAGTGAGCTGCACAGGGGCTGTAAATCTCCTTCCTTCCCCTCATCTGTCAGAAAAACCACCACTAAAAAAACTCCCCCAACACCCAGACCAGGAGCTGGCAGTGTTGGTGTCCCTGGTGATGTTGAAACAACTTAAGTTTGCAGTGCAAATAATCCCTCCTTTCCCAACTCAGTAAACATTCCCCACATCCACAATTTCAGGCAGTTATCCACAACCCTTTCTTTTTTTTTTTTTTAATCACATCAGAGACCAAGGGTTAAAAATCCATGTGCCTGGTTTGCTGAATCATGGAATCAGAGAGTGGTTGGGGTTGAAAAGGACCTTAAAAACCATTTAATTCCACCCCAAGAGACACCTTGCAATGGACCAGGGTGCTCCAAGTCCAACAGGGCCTTGAACATTCCCAGAGATTCTATTCTGAGTACAATTTCTTTGAGTTTTTATATGGTTTAGACAGACTCAGCAGATGCTTGGGTGAAGCCCTGATGGAGAGGAATATGGAAGAAAAAGGGAGTGAAGAAAAAAAAGTATTAAAAAAAAAAAAAGGGAAGTGTTTGAATGTGATGATTTCTATGATTTTTCAGTTCCCCACACCGGCTTCCCCACGTGCCTCATGTCAAATCGAAACCTGAGGGAGCTGGAAGAGGAAACTACTGATTTGGGCAGGGTGGGAGCAGCAAACCCAACAATTTCCTGCCTGTGGTGTGACAAACCCAGGCTCTGGGACCTGCAGGAACATCAACACCGCCTCCCACCCCACGCTCATTCCCCTCCCACCGGGACCTGCGAGCTCAGCTGGGCTCTTTCCAGCCAAATCAGACAGCTCACAGTGACAGAATGAAAAAGAAATAAATAAAAATAAAATCTCAATTGCTTTGGGCCTTAAAGAATCATCACCATTCTTGAGTACAAATATCAATTGCCGTGAGTGCAGCTCGGAGCTGCCTCTGTGTGGCTTTTACCTCCCCCCACCCTGAATTCCTCTGGGCATTGGCAGCTCAGCTGAATATTCCACTCAGGCTCACAAAGAGGACTTTATTTGAGCCACAATCAATCTGAGCTCACGTAGGAGCTTCCTGGAGTCCAAAGCTGGATGTAAAGGAATGAGCCGGCCCCTGACGGATCGATGTGCGTGGCAGGGCTGTGTGTTCACAGCACTGGCACGTTGTCACTTCAATGTCACCAAAAATGTGCTTTTTGGAGGGGGAGGTTCAGCACAGGCTACAAGTGAAGGGATTAATCAAGTGGCAATATGGAAATGAAGGGAATGGGAGCAACTCTGCTGGTCTCCTTAAGGATGCTGCTGAAGTGGAAGCATCCAGCAGGGTATGAATTCCAGCTCAGAACAGCCCAAAATCCTGCCTGGAACTGGAGCAGGAGGACTTCACTACTCAGCAGGTGCCAGACTCCCTTCTGTGCTCACCATCCCACCACCTGCCAACTGCACAAGTTTTGCTGTTTAAAAGCTTGGGAAGAAATCTTTCAGGGAAATCTGGAGCGGGGTCAGTGCCCAAACCACAGCAAACACCAACCCCTTTTGTGACATTATTTGGGATAAGCTCTCAGCACCAAGCCCCAGAGGGAACACAAACAGCTCCCCAAGCATTGAATGGCACTTGGAGTCCTCTCATGGCTGTCATGCACTTGGAAAGCAACACTGAGGAGTGACCAGTGCTGATTTTGAAGGAAAAATTCCTTCTTATCTCAGGCGGCAACTGATGGACAGACAAGCCCCTGCTGATTTCCCAAGTGAAGGTGCCCAGGGGACATTGTGGGCACAGACTGGAGAAATGCCTCAAGTCACACCTGGTACCAAGTACTGATGCTCAGACATCAAATTCTGGGAAGTGTGGCTGCAGAAAATCCCAGAATGGCTTGGGTTGGAAGGGAACTTAAAGCCCATCTCATGCCATGGGCAGGGACACCTTACACTATCCCAGGCTGCTCCAAGCCCCAGTGTCCAACCTGGCCTTGGACACTGCCAGGGATCCAGGGGCAGCCACAGCTGCTCTGGGCAACCTGGGCCAGCCACTGACAGAGAAGAATTTCTTCCCAATATCCCTGCCCACTGGCACTGGGAGCCATTCCCTGGGTCCTGTCCCTCCATGCCCTGTCCCCAGTCCCTCTCCAGCTCTCCTGGAGCCCCTTCAGGCCCTGCCAGGGGCTCTGAGCTCTCCCTGGAGCCTTCTCCTCTCCAGGTGAACATTCTCAGCTCCCCCAGCCTGGCTCCAGAGCAGAGGGGCTCCAGCCCCTGGAGCATCTCTGTGGCCTCTCTGGACTTGCTCCAGCAGCTCCATGTCCTTTCTGTGCTGCAGTCCCCAGATCTGGGTGCAGCATTCCAGCAAAGTCCAAAGCACAGGGAACAAGGCACCTACAAGACAAGCCCTGCAGCCTCCTCCTGCCTTGTGTTTACAGCAGGAATGGGCTGGGACAAGGACTCTGCATTTCTCTCCCATAGCCTTAAGCTATTTCCAAGGCCTCATTCCGGTTGCAAGGCAAAAAATTTCACCAGCGAGTCTCATGAGGGCCTGGAGTGTTTACAAGCACTGCAAAACCTCAAACACAAACCTGGGCAAATCAATGACACTGCACTTTGTTGGTGTTTTATTCATAAACCTTTCGGGGGTCCATTAAGGAGAGAAGACTTCACAGGCAGAACAACACTAATATTTAGAATTGATCTTGCAAGCTGAAATCCTTGGAAGGTAACACAGCAAAGTCTATTTGATGGTGAAAAGAGCCCCTGGGGTGAATCCCAGACACATTTGCAGGCTGAAACCGCTTTAAAAAAAAAGCTTAAAGTGCTACAACCAAAACTGTATGGAACAACTCCTGTGCCAGTCCTCAGGTGACATCCCACCCTCTCCCAGGTGACACAAAGGAGATAGTGGAGAAGCTGCCAAAGGGAACAATGGAGGTTAAGCCAGTTGCACAAACCCTTATCCCAGCTTCAATTCACAAAAAATCCCCCCAAGGCTTCAGGAGATGTCATCACTGCCTGCCACTGTCAGCCTGTCTGAGGGCAGAGGTTTGCTCTGACATTTATCCATGTCAGCTCTCCTGCTCATCCCAGGTCACTGAAGTAGGGATGCCACCACTCTACCCATCCTTAACCCCTTTTAGAGCAGAAGGACACCTATAATTCCAAATCTTGCTGGGTCTTTTTTCAGTTATTTATCTATTTTCCTCAGGAACAAGCCCAAAAAGGTGCTCAGTGCTCCCAGCAAACCCCAGGAGCTGGAGTCACCTGCCACCCCTATCCTGCCTGTAAAAGAATCCCAGAGAGAAATCCACATTTCCATCACAAAACTTCTATCCATGGACTTTCTGAATCTGCTCAGTGCACATTTAGGTCATCTGTCTTAGGCTGTGCCTCTCTGCCAGACACCATTTGTCCCCCCTGCCCTGTTTCTGTCAGCTATTTCTTTATTCCCACGACCAGACAGAACATCCCCCATATATCCCACAGAATTCCATAAACTCCACAGAGCTCCTCCCAAGCATGTTTCAGAAAAAGCGGGTTTTTTTCATTCCATGTGTTTAAAACAGCCTCAAGTTGACAACAACAATAACCTGCGTTCACTTCCTTCCTTCCTCTGCTCCCAGTGATTTTAAGCCTTGCTTTATTTTTTTTTGTTTGTAAGTCAATAGTGGCAAAATTCCTAAAAAACTCAGAGAGCACCAGGAGTTTCCATTACAGACCCCAGCCCTCACTAAATGCTGCTGCTCTTAAAACCTCAGCAGTTTTTTGCTTATTTTTCAGGGATGACTTTGCCAAGAACTTGGCACGGCTCAATTAACAGAGTGGCTTAATCCGGTGGGTGATGAATAACAGGGGAGCCAACAGGTCATTGCAATTCACTTGAGTTACCAGAATCCCTGTCTGCTGCTTGGGCTTCCTCCAATCCTTGCCTGCATCAGCCACGGATTTTAATTGCCTGTTCCCAGAGTCCGACTGCAGCCGCTCTGTGCAGGCAGGGACTGAGTCCATGGGATTTATGGATACCTGCAGCCCTGAAGTTTTAAGAAGGAGAGACTCTGCTGGACTCCTGTTTCATCCCAACAGGAGATTTACTACACTCTTTCACTTCTAAGCATCAATAAATGCTGATGTAAATCAACTTTTTTTCCCTTTTCCAAGCTCTCCTTGCTGCTGGGAGGAGGGAAGGCATTTTTCCCCTCTGTTCCCACTGAGGGTGAAGAGCTCCTACCAGCACCCTACAAACACAGTGTGGCTGATCTGCTGCAGACTCCTACTGATGTCATAAACCTCCCTGAAAGTCCAGGCAGGCCACAGAAATCTCCTTTCCAAAGCCTGCAGGATTTATCCCAAAGGATGGAGCAGGCAAACTCCAGCCCAAGGCACTGACCCCGCCTTCCTTCCTCCCCCCCCGCAGTGCACAAGCAGAAAAGCCCATGGGGGATCCCCCAAGGAAACACAGAACTGCAAGGAAACTTTATTTTTAGGAAATTTCCTTAAAACTCACAGCAGAAAATCTGCTTGGCAGGAGAAGAATATTTTTTTTTTAACACTCGAAGCTGTCGAAATGAAGAATTAAACAGAGGAATGCCAGGGAGGAAGAGGTTAAAAATGCAGGGAAAGGGTTTCAATGTGGAAAAATTGCAAAATGAATTTCTGTGGAGACGAGGCAGTGCAGAGGCTGGATGAAGGGAGCCATTGAGGAGCAAAAACGGGAGGATGAGGAACGAGCCCCGTCCCACCCCGCTCCGCTAAACCCGACCCCGCTCAACTGGCAGGAGCTCAAAGGAGAGCCATAAAAATAATGAGAGGGCTGGAAGAGCTGACACGCAGGAAGGTTAAAAGGAGCTAAATACGTATAGCTTGGCTGGGGGACGAAAGCCAGGGAGAAAGGCAAGGCAACAGCCAGAGATATCCATGGATGTGACCATCCCAGCAAGGGAAGCACTGGGGCTGAGCCCCCCGGGGAGCTCCATCCCTTCTTCCCTACGCTGCTTCGGCCGCCGCATTCCTTCCCTCTCATACAATCCCTAATTTAACAAGTGCAGAGGATCCGGGCAAACATTTAGGGGGGGATGGATTACGTCAGGAGCTAATTTAGGTCCTTGCCGGGCTCCAGCCCCGCGCACATGCCTGGCTTTCCACACACGCTTCAGCCCTGGATGTGCTCCGGCATCTCCCGACACCCAGCACGGAGGGCAACATCGCTCCTGCACTCATGGGTGGATCTTTTATCACCTCTAGAAAGCTGGTTTGCTTTTTATCCCGGCCACAGAGCGCTCGACTTCAGCGAAACTTCCTGCGCATCCAGCATTAAATTAATAATAAAACCAGAATAAAATCAAGTTTTCGGGGTGTTCAGGATACCTCCGAAGCACGAGACCCTTTGATGCGATCGCTCGCTTCCTTTCGAAACCCAGCGTATTTATATCCGTCCCTTCCTTCCTGCGACCCCAGATAATTAATAAATCAAAAGCTAAGCACGGGGGAAGATGGGCTTTTTAAAGCCACACGCGGGCTCCGCAGCGGAGCGGGACCGGCAGCTGACAGCTCCGCTACTCCCACAGCCGCAGGCACGCGCGGGACCTCGCAATTAATATTTTATTTCAGCAATTACAGCCATCAGCCCGGGCTGCACCGCTGAGTCAACACAAGCCGAGCCATAAAGAGCCGATAAAGAGACCGGGGGAGGGAGGTTCGGCGGGGCCGGGCTCCCCGCTTGCGGCAGGGACTGAGCCCTGGCCCCGTCCCGGCGGTCCCACGCGTCCCGGACACACGGGCTCTTTGTCCAGGTGTGTGCCCGAAGCCAGCGCACACCGCCGTGTCCCCAAGGTCCCCTCGGCCTCATCACCCCACTGATCGCCCCACGGGCCCTCGTGCTTTGCTCGCATGGAACTTCAGGATGATGTTTTGCTGTAAACTGCGGAGCGCTCACAAACCCCCCAAGCCGAAAACGGAGCTGTTTCCTAACTCTGTAAAATCCTGGGTGGGAAGCAGCCGGTGGATGCGGCTGAGGCTCCGGGGTGGTGAAGTTTGGTTGGGGGAGGAGTAAGAGTGGGAGCCTGGAAAGGTGAAGGCGGAGGAGGGCTGGGATGGGGGGCGAGGGCAGAGTGTGGGGACCTGGGGCGCTGCCTGGTGCTGGGGGCTACGGCAGAGCACTGGGAGAGGGTGCTGGAACTAAAACACGGTACTGGGGCAAGGTGCTGGGAGCCAAAGTACAGGGAGATGGGGCTGGAGCACAGAACTGGGAAACTGGGATAGGGCGCTGGGAACTAAATCGCAATACTGGAGCAGGGTGCTGGAGCACAGCACTGGGTGCTCAGGCACTGTACTGGGGCAGGACGCTGGGAGCTGAAGCACAGAACTGGGAGAGGGTGCTGGGAGACAAAAGTACAGTCCAAGAGCAGGGTGCTGGAGCACTGTACTGGAGCAGGGGTTCTGGGAGCTAAAGCAGGGTACTGGGTCAGGGTACTGGGTCAGAGTGCTGGGAGCTGAAGCACAGTACTGGAGCAGAATGCTGAGGAATAAACTGGGGCACTCGGGCACTGCACCGGGCAGGGTGCTGGGAGTTAAAGCAGTACTGCAGCAGGGTGCTGAGCACTAGGAGGATGCCGGGCTGGTCGAGGGGTCCCGGGCCACTCACCGAGCTTCTCGACGAGGCGCAGCATGACGCCGCCGATGTGGATCTCGCCGGTGACCCGCAGGGTGACGTCGCGGCCCAGGTCGGTGACATGGACGCTCAGCTCCCACGTCCCGTCGGCGTAGCAGCCGTCCGGCATGCGGATCCCGTCCAGCGCCATGGCTCCGGCCTCCTGCGCCGCCGGCCGCGCCCGGCACGGAGCGGGAGCGGGATCAGCAGCGGGATGGGCCCGGCTGTGCCCGCTCCGCGCCCCGGGGCAGGGCTGGGGGCGCGGTGGGGCGGGATCGAGGCCGCANAAAGGAAAAACGCGCCTGTGGCTGCCGGGCCCCTTGGCCTTTTATGGAAGCGAAGGACGGAGCAAATGGGGGCCGCTCCAACATCCGGGAATCGCCGGGGGGCGGCCCGGCCGGGATCGGTCCGGTCCGGCCCGGCTTGGGATTGTCCCGGTCCGGCCCGGCCCGGCTCGGCTGTGCTCGTCCCAGCTTGGCCCGGCTCAACACAGCTTGGCTCAGCCCAGCTCGGCTCATCCCGGTTCGGTTCATCCCGGCTGAGCTCTGCCCATCCCGGCTCGGCGCAGTTTATCCCAACTCCACTTATCCCGGCTTGGCTCTGCCCAGCCTGGCCCGGCTCGGCTCAGCCCAGCTCGGCTCATCCCGGCTCAGCTCTGCCTGGTTTATCCCAGTTCGGTTTATCCCAGTTCGGTTTATCCTAGTTCGGTTTATCCCAGCCAGGCTCGGCTCATCCCACCTCGGCTCATCCCCGCCCAGCTGTGCCCGGCTTTGCTCAGCCCTGCCCGACTCGGCTTGTGGCCACTGGTCCCAGGGCATCCAGAGCGGGAAATTCAGGAGCCAGCCTGGAGAGCATCCCTTAAGGCTGGCAGAACCTTGGCCTCCCAAACACGCATAGGTTCCATGGCAGCCGTGCCTACTCTGCACCCCTTGGGGTGTTTTTTAACGCTGGCCCCAAATTCATAGCAAAAATCCTTCCCGTTCTGCAAATCCCTACCTTGGCGTAGTAGCTCATGCCCCCGTTGAGGCTGGGAGATGGGCTGGCTCCCTCCATCCTCATAATCTGTGTGAATATGGGAAATGGGAACTGTCTTTTAATAAAAGGGTCTGAACCGGCACAAATGGAGGAAAAAAAAATATTATCCGCTTCCTGTAGCTCCTCCACCCAGTGATACACACATCCCGCCAAGCAACCGCGCTTCCTGAAAATCCAGCACGCGGAAGGGGCTGTGCTTTGAGGTCCAGCGCTGTGGATGTATCCTGCCCCTTGCCAGGTGATGGGAAGTCGCATCCTGGCAAAGCTGTGCCCGCCCTGGCAGCCTCGGGGATGGCTCTGCCAGCCAGCCCAGCACTGTCTCCATGAGCACCATTCCCACATTCCTGGTGAATGGGAGCTTTAGGGCCATGGAATCATGGGATGGTTTGGGTTGGAAGGGACTTTAAAGACCATCTGGTTCAAGTCACCTGCCATGGGTAGGGAAAACTTCCACTAGACCAGGTTGCTTTGGCCCCATAAAGGCAAAGAAACCTAACAGGATGGTAAAATTTTTCCCCTTTTCACTTTGCTGTTATTATGGAGATATTTATAAAGGCTGTTCCTCTGCTTTAACACCTAATATACCTTTAATACCTTTAATACCAATAAAACCTTTCCTGAGGTCACTCTGAGCCAGGTTTTATCCAAGGGTTTTTGCTAACGTGGCGGATGCTGCCAGAGAGAACTTGGGTGAAGCTGCAGCAGGTGACCCCCCCCTCAAACCCTCCTGAGTCTCCAATCCCTGGTCAGAGTAAACCCCATTCCATCCCCCCAAATGTGGAAGCTGGAGTGTGATTTAGAGGGTGACTCTGGAGCTCAGGCAAAAGCCAGTCTGTAACAACAAAGCTTTCCCAGATGGTATCTCCGTGTTCCTCCAGCCTCAAACAATAGGGCAATAAATAGAAAGGGTTACTCTCGGCCCGGCGTGTTGGACGAGGTTCCCAGCTGATGCAATTGGATACGGCCCCGCGGAGCTGGTAACCTTTTAGTACAGCTGGCTGCACGCTGAGGAAAGGCTGCCGGCTCCTTCTGCTCCTAAACCCACTTGCAGAATTTCCCTTTCCCTGAGAAAGCCCCTCTCCTTGCCCTCTCCATCCCAGGGGCTCCTTTCCTATGTGGAGAGAGCAGCTCCCCGAGCTCCGGTGCTCGGCCGAGAGGCAAAGCAAGGTCAAAAATGCACCGGAGCAGCTCTTGCGTCAGAGCCAGCCAAGCATCCCCAGGGCTCTTCCCACTGTTTGCAACAAGTCCTCTCTCCCTACGAGCAGCAATAGCCAAATAAGGTGCCGAAACGCATGGCCGCTTCCATCGGGATTGGGATGACACCTACCAGGCCTGCCCGCTCTGCAGCTCCCAGCCCAGCTGCCCCTTCTTCTTGGGAACAGGATGCTTTTCCAGTGAAATGGCTCCGTGGGCATCTTGGGGAAACCAGTGGTGAAACTGAGTGACAATTTCCCCCTGTCCTCAATTTGTTTTGTCCCTTTCTTTTTTAGCCCGTGACCTCTATTTTAGTTTTTAAGGTGTTATGGGCAGTTGTTGAAAGCAGCTGGCATTCCTGCTTGGCTGCTCCGGGCAAGCCGGTCAGACTGGCTCTTCCCAGGGTGACCAGCCATGGATGTCTGCTACTCAGTGCCTTTGCTGGGTGGCTGGAGCTGGGAAAGCAACAGGACTGAGTGCCCCACCTGTGTCCATACACGGAGACAGAGAAATTCCTCAAATCTCTGTGTTAGCAAAGGCTCTGTTTCCTCAAATGCTCTGGGCACAACATGCTTTGACCTGATGGCTCCTGTCGCCTCTCTGCTTCACCTGGGTCTTGATATTCACTGTCTGCAGCTTTTTTCTTAAAAAGGATGAAGTTCCAGGGAAAAAAAACAAACAGCCAAAGAGGAGAAATGCAGATGCTTGTTATTCTCTTCACTGTGTCTCCTACACTTCCCCTATATTCCCCTTTCCAAACCACTGCCACTGGTACCACTCTTCACGTGGGGTTGGCAAGCTCTTCACAAAATCATGGAATTGCAGAATAGTTTGGGTTGGAAGACACCTTCGTTTCAATCCCTCACCTCTTCATCCCCTTCTGCCTCCAGGCGTCTTTTGGATGCAGCCAAGGCTCCCTTTTTACAAATGACCATTTCCCAGCAGGGACAAGGTCACGCTTCTGGCAGAGGAAACATGCTGGGTAACTCTGCTTCCTTGTTTATTCCTGGCCACATTTTGTTCTTCCCTGATTTTGTCATTTCAGAAACATCCACATGACGTGGCTCTTCTATTTTTCTGGATGTAAAGACAGAGCAATGAGTCTGTCATGGCTACGTGTCCTAGAAAGATGCCACCACCTGGGTCGTGCATGGACTTAATTCAGTATTCCCATAACAAAAGGATGAAGGATATTTGTGATGAGGATCTTGAAGAGGCAAAGAAGACGGGGAGGTTTTGTCTTTTTAGGTTGTGATTTTGATTTGGTCACTCCAAGCCCTGTCCAGCCTGGCCTTGGACACTTCCAGGGGTCCAGGGGCAGCCACAGCTTCTCTGGGCAGCCTGTGCCAGGGCCTCCCTGTCCTCACAGCCAGGAATTCCTTCCCAATATCCTATCCATCCCTGCCCTCTGGCAGTGGGAAGCCATTCCCCCTCATACTGTCTCTCCATGTCCTTGTCCATGCCCCTTTTCTGATGGCCAAGGCCACATGGGATGAAGCCAGGGACCAAGATTCAACACTGTCACAACCATCCAGCCTGGTCCTTCATGCTCAAAGGTTACAAAATCACAGAATAGAATCCTGGAGTAGGATTATCCCTATAATTGGGATAATTATATTCAGTTGGAAGGAAGCTTAAAAAGAAATCTCTATCACACCCTGCCATGGGGAGGGACAACTTCCATAGATCAGGCTGCTCCAAACTTTGTCTAACCTGGCCTGGAACACTTCCAGGGCATCCACAGCTTCTCCTGGCCGCATCTGGAATAAATCCCAGGTTACAAGAGATAGCTACGTTGAGATAAGAGGCAGGAAGCTGGATCGAGGTGCCTCCTCCTTGGCAAGTCAAGCTGAGGTTTCGAGGCCCTTGAGCTACAAATTCCCCTCTCATTTTCCTGCCTCAAGCTCCTGAAATCAGCCACGGTGCACTGGAGCCTGCCAGGCTTGTGCTGCAGGACAAACCTCCCTGCAGAGCTCTTCTCTGTCCCCTCTTCACCTTCCTTCCAGGTTTTTGGGTCAGTTAAGCTCTGGAAGCCTCAGGCTGGGAGGTTTTCTCCTCTGCAATCAGCTCTTCATAACACAGCACTCTGCTGGTTCTCTGGCTGGGCCTGTGTCAGGCACTGTTTTCCTGCTGACATTAATTCCTGTGCTGTCAATTTGTCTTTTAGCCTTTTTCTGTGCCCTTCTGATGTTTCCAGCTGCCAGGAGTGACCTCCACTGAGTGTGACTCTTGCTTTGGTCCACACAGGAAGCAACATGCCCCAAATCATTTTCTGGTCAGGTGTCCCCAGTGTCAGGAGTGTCCTTGAATTTTGTGTCCTTCTGGAAGGGCTGGCAGGTTCTAGAGCATCCTAAAACATCACTTTGAGCCAAAGGGAGTTATTAGCTGAACACTTGAATCCATGTGATGGAGAGTTTGGATTAATCCCAGGCAAATTCTCCTAAAAGCTGATTCATCCCCAGGGCTGCAAATTATCCCTGCACCTTCCTGCTTGGTGCCTGAATGTCTCCCAAGAGCCATGCCCAGGAATCCCTCCCATTGCTGATCTTCCTCTGCGTCACCTGTGCCTGACTGATGGTTTTGGGACCACTCATCATCCTCACCTTGTGATTTCCTGTGGTAAACGCTGCACAGGGGTGCAGGAATTTGTCCCTCTCAAGTGCTGCTGTCCATATCCATCTTTCAGACTTCTCCAGAACCCTCAGGGATGTTGGACCATCGCCTCCATCCAGCCCAAAGGCTCAAACATCTCTCACACCCCCTCGTCTCCCACAATATGCAACATATTAAACCACTTTCTATTGTCCATCAGATTTTTTGAGCCTTTGCCACTCCCATTCTGGCTTTTCTCCACCTCCAGAAGGCCTCCTATTCTTCTGCCTTCACAAATACCAAGTCCAGGCTGGAAGGCTGGATTTCTCCCATGGAGCTGGGGCTCAAAGAAAATCCAAATGTCAGGCAGTATTCAATCACCATTTCTGGGGCTGGTGACTCTGGGGGTGTCAGAAGTAACACCCTGAATGTTTTATCCACTGAACAAGCTACACCAAAAATCCCAAATAATTCATTAGATGGATCTGATGTTTCTCTGGCCAGATAGTGTGAAACATCTATTTAGGAATGATTTCCTGGAGGGAAAAAAAAAACCAAAAAAATCCCCAGATTCCACTATGAATTATTTTCAGCTGCTTTTCAGGCCCTTTTAGGGGAAGTGGAGCTGTAGGAACTCATCCTGTGCTGGCACCCAGCACCCTGCAGGTCTCCCAGGTTGTGAAGGAGGGGAGGAAAACTGCTCCCAGCACCCTGTGTGATTCCAAAGGGACAGCCCCACACCCAGCACCAGCGAGTGCTGCAGCATCAGCCCAGCCCTGGCACCGACACATCCCGTTATCTCCCCAGCCCCAGCTCTTCCCTCCCCAACCGTCTGGGGAATTGGCTCCCAGCCCATCAGTTTCCCTCTCTGAGGGGGAGGTGAAGCTGGTCTGGCCGGGTTTTTTAGGGAACTGAGGCCTGGGGCATCCCTGAGACACGCTGGACAACTCCCACTCTATGGATGTGCTCTGGTGTTGCTCTGGAGCTTGGCAAAAATTCTGAAATTGTGGAATTGGAGAAGGAAATCCAGCCCTGGGGATGGGGCTGGTCAGTGGCGCTCAAGGATGGATTTTCTTACTGTGAAACCCTAAGAAGCTCCAGTTTGGGCCACCCATCCCCTCTGGATGGCACTGGGATGCTCCATGTTGGCTCTACCACCAACCAGGGTCCCATCCCCACCCCACAGCCCCCCAGAAATGCTCTGAGGTGGGTTTATTCTTCATCCCCATGACCAGGGGTATGACAGCAGCAGCTCAGGGAGAGGAATGGGAACACCCAGATGTGGAGAGCAGTTGGGACATACCTGTGGACCAATTATCCCCAAAAATCCCACACCTCTCTTCCATGGGGCATCCTGAGAAGGACTCATGTGGCCTCAAGCTCCCTAAGGATGGGGTCTGCTGCCCTCAAGCCCTGCCAGAGGAAGAAGAGGCTGGCAGAAGAAACATCACCTGTTGTTCCCATTGCCTGTTCTCAGAAACATCCAAAACCTCGGGAATAGAGGACTTGAAGCAAGCCAGGTGGGTACAGGGAGCTCTCCAGGGCTGCAAAGCACCCCTGAGTATAGTGGCAGTCCCATAAATCACACCTGTCCCGTAAATCACACCCTCCGGATAAATCCCACCCCTGCTGCGGGAAGCTGTGAGCCTGGAGGAGGAGGAGGAGAAGGAGGAGGAGAGAAAAAGGAGGAGAGGAGGAGGAGAAGAGGAGGAGAAGAGAAAGAGGAGAGAAGGAGGAAAAGGAGGAGGAGGAGGAGGGGAAGAGGAGGAAAAGAGGAGGAAAAGGAGGAGGAGGAGCAGGAGGAGGAGGGGAAGAGGAGGAAAAGAGGAGGAAAAGGAGGAGGAGGAGCAGGAGGAGAAGAGGAGGAAAAGGAGGAGGAGGAGAAGAAGAGAAGGAGAGAAAGAGGAGGAGGGTGCTAAGGACGGAGCCGCTGGGCTTTGGCTGCCTTTGCTCTTGCGCTGCCAGAGACCAAAAAGCACCAAAGCAGAGTTTCTATCGATTCCCACGTCAGAGCTCGGTGAGAGCTGGCTGATAACAGATCCCCGAGCAAAGCACCGACACCACGGGGCTCCATGGGGTGTTTGGGGGCACGGCCCTGATGGAGAAGGACACTTTCACCCCGTGTGAGGCACCCAAATTTGCCCCAGACCCCAAGTTACAGGTCCAGGGGGAGCAACTCAGCATCATCTCCTGCAACCTCTTCACTGGGGGGTCCATGGGGGTCTCCAGCTCCCCCCGAATCTCTGCTGTCTTGTTTTTAACCAAGACCAATGATATCTGCCCATAGCAGAGGGGTTGGAACGAGATGGTCTTCAAGGTCCCTTCCAGCCTAAACTGTTCTGGGATTTTGGGATTCTATATCTTGGCTCTTCTTGCTGTGTTGGGGGTGTGGGTGAGCACAGGTCACCCAAATTCCCTGATTATATCCTGCAATGAATGGCTGCAGCCAAGGGAAAATCACAGCAGTTTTCTCCCATTTTCCAGATGGAGAAGTCCAGGCTGGACACAGGGCAGTGATTTACAACTCCTGAGGATGCAGATCCTGACTGGAGCAGGGATCACGCTGCCCAGAATGGCTGAGGTGGTTCACTTTGGGAAAAAACACAACAGCCCCTGTGTGCAGCAGTGGTTAAAAAATAACCCCAAATTGCTTCCTTTTGAAGGGAAATTAACACTGGGAAGCTGCAGGGAAACAGGGAGGTTGTGCCCTGGTGGACTCCCAGCTCAGATTTCCCAGTCACATCCACATCTCTCCGCCCTGGATCGCTTTGGCTCTCACAGAGGAGTTCTGAGCTGAAAAAAGGGAATTTGGGGAACATAATCAGGGAACAAATCCATCTATGGAAGGGGTTGATGCCTTTTATTTGCCCCTCAGACACCTGAGATGCCCCTGAGAAGCTGCAGCACATTTGGGAACCTGTTGTGCCGGGGGAAGGAGGAGACAGATGATGCCCAGACGTGGCTTTGTGCTTTTCCAGCTCCAGCCTTCACCGGAAAGATCGGATGTGAGCAGGATGGTAATGCAGTTAGTGCTGGAAAAATAAGACAGAGCAGGGCAGAGTGGTTTAATAAGGTCGATTTTATTGAATCATCTGGGTGGGATGAACTTCGTCTCTGTGCAGAGCGCTCTGGAGCAGTCAGCAGCTCCCCTAGGAAAGGGAGCTGGGCTCTCAGCTGGTCAGGAATGGGCAATCATACTGGGAATCCCTCAAATCCCATGAAATGGAGGTGAATTGTGAGCTCCTGGAAGACACACAGCCATGGATCCTGTGGTGCTCCAGGTGCAGCCCCACATTCCCTGCAAAATAAGGGTCAGGTGGGCTCATGGAGGGCCCCACTGAGGACCCCCAGTCCCAGTTCCTCAGCAGATCCTGGTGGGACAGGAGAGTGACCAGTGAGGAAAGATTGAAAGAATTCAGGCTGTTTACCCTAGAGAAACAAAGAATGACGATAACATCTTCAGGTAGATAAAAGAGGGTTTATCTAGGGAGGGAAGAGGGAGGAAATGCCCTTTCTGCATTTTCATCCCTCTGCCTTTCCAGAAGGGATGGGTAAAAAGCAATGAACAAATCACCTGGAAAAAGACTCAGACTGGCTGTTTGAGGAGGCTGTTCAGATATGAGGGAGTGAAGGAGTGACCCCACCATCAGAGGGTTTTTAAAAGCCAGAAACAGGAATCCCGGGTGGTCGCTGCGCCCACTCTGTGCCAGCAGGGCTCTCCCACCTTCTCTGGCCAGAAAAACTCTTTGGCAGCTCCTTGCTTGAACTGGAGGTTGCTGGAGCTGCAACAGCTTCATTCCAGCTTCATGTGGCAGCCCTGTCCATGGCAGCAGGGCTGGAATTAGGTGATCTTTAAGGTTCCTTCTAAACCATTCTGTGATTCTGCAATTCTCTGCCAAGGAGGGGTTGAAGTTAATGCCAGGCACAGCCTTGCTCCAGGTAAATCTCAGCATGGACACTCAGCAGGAAGAATCCAACCCAGTCACTAGGAGAGGAAATTGCAGGAACCAGCTGGAGCTTGGAAAAAGGGGGGAAAAAACCCCTCCAGCCAGGAAAGAAAATAACCTGCTGGATCAAGAGCTGCCTGTCAGTGATGGTTGTTTAAACATGGCAGAGAATCAGAGCGCTCGAGGAGCTGGATGTGTGTGCAGGAGGACAGGAGATGGAGGTGGATGCCAGTATTTTCTGGCAGGGCTGGGTTGGAAATATCCTTCAGCTCCTTAGATAGCAAGGCGGAGATTCCGACGCGGAGGAATGCGCTGCGAGACGCGGCCGTGGGAGGGTGGGAGGAGAAGCCAAGGCCCGTGGCAGCAGGATAGGAAACATCCTGGAGACAAGGAGAAAATCAGGTCAGTGCTCTGAAGTGGCTTAACAGCCCATCAGGAAGTTCTTGGGAAAGGGAATGGCACAGAGGGGGAAATTGGTTCAGGTGAGAGTAGGTCACCATGGCAGAGATCATGGAATTTTTGGATCTTGGAATGGTTTGGGTTGGAAGGGAGCTTAAAGTCCATCTTGTTCCATATCTGGCATGGATGAAACCTTCCACTATCCCAGGTTGCTCCAAGCCACAACTATCCCAGCCTTGGACACTTCCAGGGATCCAGGGGCAGCCACAGCTTCTCTGGGCACCCTGTGCCAGGGCCTCACTGCCCTCACAGGGAAGAATTCCTTCCCCATATCCCATCTGACCCTGCCCTCTGGCAGTGTAAAACCATCACCCCTTGTCCCATCAGAATGGGGGGTGGTTATTCCCCAGGATGGATGTCGTGCCTTCAGCTGGGATCTGCAAGTTCCTGGGGACCAGGAGCTGAAGGAACAAACAGGAAGTTCAGTGCCACCCTCTCAAGGATGGACAAAGGACACTGGACAAGTTTGGGATCCCAACCCAGGCCCCTGCTGTTCTCCCACACTGGGATGTCGAGTGATGAACAGTCAGGGATTTATCACCTTGCCTGGCTGCCAAAGCTCTCTGCACCAAGCACTGGCTGCTTTAGGGAAGCCCCATCCAACAACCAAAATCCTGACCCAACGAGATTTTTGTTTTTTTCTTAAAGGGAAAATCCATGAGGTTGTGGTGTCAGAGTATTTTTCCCAAACCTCTGGTCCCCTCTCCTTGCCTGCAGGGCTGTGGAATTGCCAGGGTTTGCTTCCAAGCTCTCCAGTGTGTTCCAGCATTCGTTCCTTGCAAGGAAACACCTCTGCCTCCTCCTCCTCCATCTCCCAGGTGATGACACTGGATGGTGACAGCCAGGACAAGAAAAAACAGTGATAGCAGCACTGGAAAGAATAAGGAAAAAAACCCACAGTAAAAGCCCCCAAAGTTCCATCAAACCACATGGAAATTAGGCAGCATCTTGCAGGATTCACTCCTGGATCTCCAAGGAGAGGTCCCCATGTGGAGGGCTGGTCATAAATGACCTGTCCTTTGTGGAAGAGACCTCAGTGGAAAGGTGGGACCTGCTCTCCAGCAGAACGAGCCCCTCCTAAGGAGAACCCAAATCCTGGGAGCAGCACTGGCATCTCAGGGGGCTTTGGCAGGTGACATCACAGCTGCCACCATCCATACCAAACCTGCTTGTGGCAGGTGACATCCCAGGTGGCACAGAGCATGTTCTGAGGAGGCACAGGGAGAATGAGGATCCCGATTTCTTTTCCCTGGGAGAGGTGCCAGAATCAGGCAGGGCCACTTTGCTGTGTCCTCACGTGTCTTCTACCACCAGCCCACCACCCAGGGACGTGCTGCTGGAGAGTCACTCAGCTGGAACAGCTTTCTCTGGAACATTCCCAGTGTGGAGAAGCCCAGAGTCAACTTTCCAGGCAAGGCCGTAGGAAATGAGAAGCGCTACAAGAGAGAGGCTGGCGCGTTCCTTCCCTCCTGCATCCCACAAGATCAAACAGCTGAGGGCTGTCCTGTGAGGAAAAACAATTTCAGGGAGGATAAAATAAGGCAGGAGATGTTGTTTGCAGGATGGCTGCTCCAGAGATCATGGGTGACATTTCCAGCAGGGCAAGGAACGCTTCAGGGTCATATCCCAGGGAAGATTTGGGCTCGTTTCCAGGTACTCTGGCTTCAGGCCAGTCACTTAACTCTCAGCATCTCAGTTCCTGCAGCTGGAAGAGAAGCAGGGTTTTCTTCTCAGCTTCTGGCATCTCCTGGGCTGTGAGGACTTTGGGATGCACATCCACAGGCATGGGGGACACTGGTTTTCAGACAGCCAGTCCCATGCTCACAGGTGCAGGGTTAGGAAGTGCCACTGGAATGATTTGTAGCCTGCTTTTTTGGGGGAGCTGTTTCCTTCCCTTGGCCATGTGATGGGAGCTGTCCACTGGGATGTTGGGAGCACGGGCATGGCTCCTCATTCGCCTTTTCCAAGGGAATTTGGCATCAGTGGTGAAGGCCTGGGGGTCAGAAAAAGGTGACCTGAAGGCAAGGCCTTAAGGGAATTCCAGGAGGGACAAGTCTGTCTGTCTGTCTGTCCCTCCAAGTTCCTTTGCAGGCAGCATCTCCCCTCCTTCACTCACAGCATTGCTGAAAGCAAAAAGATAAAAGGCCAGGTTCACCCAATCACAGAATATCTTCAGCTCACAAGGATCATCCAGTCCAACTCCTGGCTCTGCAAAGCATCCAGAAGAGAGATCTCTTCAAAATTCCCTCAGGCATTTCCTAGGCACAAAAATCCTCACACAAAGAACATCGAAGTGGGACTTCCAGGCTTCTGGAAAACCATTTCTGGGGCAGGAGAGCTCCCAAAGACTGCAAGCACCCAAACTGCAGGTGAGCATCTTGCTGCTCCTTCCCTCCAGGATGCTCCTCCCAGGAGCTGGGATGTTTTAGAACTCACAGAGGCGATTCCCAAAGCTGCCTGCAAACTAGAAAACCTTATGTCAGGAAGAAGTCACAAGGCATCCTAACCAGAAACATATTTGGGGAGTGAGTCAGTGGAGGGGGAAGCAAAAAAGAAAGTTGCACCCTTTAACTTGATGAAAAAAGCGTATGGCAACAGCCAGTATTGTGAACAACATTCCCTACTCCAGCAACTGAGCCAGGGAAAAAAATCATGACTCAATCATTGCATTTCATCCAAATCTAAGGAAAAACCTCGTTCAGGACGGGGTATTTGCAGGGAGAGCCAGCCAGAGCTGAGTTAGCTGGTTAATTAACTAAATTGTTTGGAGAGGGGGAAATTTTGCAGCAGGTTTTTAGGCTTTAAAAGGCCTGATTTAAACACAGCTTTGGCTGTGGAGTAACAAGTGAGCTCTGCAGATGTAACTGATGCACAAAATAAATCCCTGCCTGCTCAGATTCCACACACAGCCTCTCCTGAGAGCACAGCAGAAAGGCAGGAGCAGCCTGATCCTTACCCAGGAACAGCTTGCAGCCAGAGCTCCCGCTTTGCCCGGGAGGCTGGGAACATGTCCCCATAAATCCTGAACCCAAGGAGGCCAAGAATTCCATCAGGATTATGAAGGAGGATTAGAAACTGGCAAAATGTTTGCTGCAAAACCCAAATGTCTCTGCTTTGCTTTGGGGATGCATTGCAGGGCTCAGGACTGACACGGGCTGCGATTTCCCAGGCACTGACTGAGGACACTCAGAATTGAAATTCACTGCAGGAGGAAGCAGTGAAACCTCTTTTTTTTTTTTTTTTTTCCCAAGGCTCTGTGGCTGCAGATGTCAAAGCTGTAACTCTCAGGGAGCCACAGGACTTGGGAAAGGAAGTGAATAATCCCTAGAAAGCAGTGTGGTGATGCTGGGTGGGAGCTGCCACATCAGCTCCTTCTGGATTAAGCCTGGGTTTAGGTGGCTCTGGGACAGGAATCAGCTGCTCTGTAGAGGCTGCCCACTGAAGAGGGACTGGAGATGGTGCAGCAGGGCTGGGACAGGCTCAGAACTATGGAATTGTTTAGGTTGGAAAACCCCTCTAAGGTCAAGTCAAACCATTCCCCCAGCACTGCCAAGGCCACCACTGATCCGTATCCCCAAGCACCACATCCACACAGCTTTTAAATCCCTCCGGGGATGGGGACTCCCCCACTGCTCTGGGCAGCTGTACCAGGGTTGGCCAACCCTTTCCATGGATAATTTTTCCCTGATATCCAATCTAAACCTCCCCTGGTGCAACGAGGCTGTTTCCTCTTGTCCTGTCACTCGCTGTTCCCTGGGAGCAGACACCGGCATTTCCCTTGACACAGATTGTGCTGTGGGCTCTGGGAGATCCCATCTAAGCACACAGGACATGAGCTGCCCTGCAGAACTGTGCCTGGGCTGAGTGTGGTCACTGGAGGAGTTAAATCCCACCAGGACAAGCTTTGAGACAGCCACGATTTGGGTGAGTTCCTCTGCTCAGGTGTGTGAGGAGAATAATAGAAGAATAATTGGTGGAACAAAGGTTGATTGGAACAAAAAGAGAGCAGTTTAGATGAGATATTGAGAAGAGATTCTTTCCTGTGAGGGTGATGAAGCCCTGGCACGGGGTGCCCAGAGCAGCTCTGGCTGCCCCTGCATCCCTGGAAGTGTCCAAGGCCAGGCCGGATGGAGCTTGGAGCAAGCTGGGATAGGGGAAGGTGTCCCTGCCATGGCACAGGGTGGAACAAGACAGCCTTTAAGGTCCCTTCCAAGCTAAACCATTGCAGGATTCCATGAGCAAGAGGGTTCTGTGGGCAGAACTGAGCCCTCATGGGAGGGATCTCCGTGGCTCCCATCCTGCTCCCTGCCCTCTGCGTGCGCCCACGGCTCCGGCTGGGAACATCAAGCTCTGACATGTGTTGCACACGTGCTGGCTGATCCACATCAGGCTGTTCCCCAGCACTTCTCCTTGATTTAATCAGCTCCTCTCCTGCCTGGGCTGCCTCCCCTCCTCCCCTCCCCTCCCCAGGCAGATGTGGTGTCTCCAGTGCGAAGGTGGATCCGTGACAGCGGAACACGCAGCGCTGGGAGGAACGCTTCTGCCCTCTTCCCTTTCCTGCAGCCACCACAAAGCAGCCTCACCTCCCCCCCTACCTCCTGCTGGTTTTTAATACCTCGGTTTTGTATGGAAATAAACCCCCCCACACTCAGTTGCGTGCGAGGAGGGGCAGCCTGGAAGGCGTAAAGGAGAATTCCCAAGGAGTTTGCCAAGAGACAGAACCATCCCATCTGAAAAGGCTTTGGAAACACAAAATATTCAGCTGCTGTCTCAGTGTGAGCCCTCCCTGCAGAGCACTCAGTGCCACATCCCAGATCCTTAAGGATTGTTTTTCCAACAGGATGTCACCTTGTCCAAAGCACAGAGCCCAGAAGCTGTGAAACTGTTTGGGAAAACACAGGTGGAATGTAGTGATGGAATTGCTGGAACAAATGGCTGTAAAAAAGCAACTAGAAGATGGAATCATTGAATTGCAGAATGGTTTGGGTTGGAAGGGACCTTAAAAACCATTCAGTTCCACCCTTGCCATGACAGGGACACCTTCCAGTGTCCCAGGCTGCTCCAAGCCCTGTGCAGCCTGGCCTGGGACACTTCCAGGGATCCAGGGGCATCCACAGCTTCTCTGGACCCTGTGCCAGGGGCTCACAACTTGCTCAGCCAAGAACTCCTTCCTACTATCCAATCCAAATCTCCCCTCTTTTAGTTTAAAACTCTTCCCCTTTGTCCTAGAAAGTGGAGTTTGTTTTGGAAGTGGTCTGTCCCTCTTTGCAAATTACTCTAACTAAAATTTCCATACTGAAAGTGCTTCTAGCAAAGCTGAAAGTACATCAAGTTATTTTTAAACTTCAGTACTGGTCACTTAAAAGTAATTACAAATGTGAAACTTTCTGACAAATCCTGCAGCCATAAACATCCTGGAAAGTCATCAGAGCAGGACATTGGCATTATAAGACTCAAAGTATGGATGTTCCTCATTTGGACTTTCAGCTCAGCACAGCAGGAGTGGGATGGAAAGGTGGAAAGATAAAACATCCGTGCATGTTTTGGCTCTTCTCATCTTTCAGAGGGGTTTTTTTTTTTTGCCATTTTGCATTTCCAACAGGAAACCCCTGTCCTGGGAGCCGGGGGGGCTGTTCCTGCCCAGCTGGACTCACCGTGACAGAGGGCAGGGACTGGGGCAGCCGCGCTCCAAACCACGGCGAGGTTTTGCAAGAGGAGGTTTAGGTCAGATACTGGGGAGAAATTCTCAGCTGGGAGGGTGGGGAGGCCCTGGCACAGGGTGCCCAGAGAAGCTGTGGCTGCCCCTGGATCCCTGGAAGTGGCCAAGGCCAGTGGATGGGGATTGGAGCAAGCTGAGATAGTGGAAGTGTCCCTGCCCATGGCAGGGGTGGAATGGGATGGGATTTAAGGTTCTTTCATTCCATTCTGGGATTGTCTGGTGGCAGCACAACCTCAATTTTAGCTTTGGGAAGGTGTGAGACACCAGCAGGTGAGAGAGACCACAAATCCAAGGTCAGCAGAGTTGCTGCTCTCCTTTTCCTCTTCCCATGGCTTTGGTTTCCATCCAGTCTGAGTTTTTCAGGCAGAGGAATAGGAACAGAAAACCAGAATGGAGCAGTGAAATGGTGAGACAGAGCTGCCCTTTAAGAGCACAATCTGGGACCAGTCTGAGGTGAGATCCTGACTTTCTGGAGTTACTAGAAGAGCCATAAAATGAACAACAAACTGGATGTGGGGTCCTTGGAGCTAGAGAATTTTGGACTTCTCCTCTTCCATCTCAGCCCCACTGGGGGTTGGAATCAGATCATCTTTAAGGTCCCTTCCCAAACCATTCTGGGATTCTCTGTCCATGCCCACAATCAGTGAGGCCCCAGGGAAAGGGCAGCGTAGCTGCAAGAACTGGTATTTTATTTAGGAAACAAAGAGAGGAGTTAATCCGAGGCAGATGCTCACAGAATCATCAAATGAAACCCTTCTCTTTTTGGATAAATCATCGAGGATTTCAAAACCACGAGTGATGGCTCCTGGGACAGCCTCATGTTTGCAGGGAGCTTCTCACTCCTGAGAGAGTTTGAAGGTTTGCTGGAAAGCTGCAGAGGGAGAAAAAGGCTGATGCTGGAATTTGCTTCCCAGTGGCACCAGAGAGCATTGACCCCCAGGGTGACCTGAAACTGCATAGCCAGGTATTTTTCTCCATGGATTGGGACTTCTCCTGGAAGAGAAGTGTTGACACACTCTGAGCCGTGCTGCCAGTTTTGGAGCTTCTGCAAAGGCACGCAGGGAAACACAAACCATTGGATTTCTATAGCAAAGTGGGGGTCAAATGGGTCCCCAGGGATGCAGGAGAAACATGAGGAGCAAGGAATCAGCCTTGGGAGAGCCCAGCCCAGCCCTACAGCTGGCTAAAGTGCCAGGATTCATTGACTAGGACAGAAAGTGCTTTGTCAGTGGGGGTTGAGCTGACAGCAGCAGCCAGAGAGACACAAATGCAGAGAGAGAACATTGCAAAGCCATCCTGGGAGCTGAACACATCCAGATGGCATCTGCTGATGCTGAGCTTTCAGCAGAAATCTTGGGGGGGTCACAGCAGGGGCGTGGCTCTTGGGGTTCACACGGGTTCCAAGATTTCCCTTAAAAATCTTGAGGATGGCTCAGACAGGCACGAAACAAACACTGATTCCAGCAGGCAGGAATCCAGCAGGAATGAAATCCCAGCCCTTCAGAACAGGTTGGAGTGCAGTGGGGAAGAGAGAAAAGCACAAAAACCACCTGGGGAAGAGGGAGGGAAAAGCCAAAGCAAGAGACATGGTGGGGATTTTTTTTGGGGAAGAAAATTTTTATTAAATACAGATCAAATTTTGGTGTGTAAAAGCTTTCTGATGGTGACTGAAAATGTTTGGCAGAGCCTGGGGAAGTGACTCTGTACAGGTCAATCACCTGCAGTCCAAAGTGAGCAGAAAAAAAGATGTGTGGAAGCAGAAATCTCATCTCCAAGCTAATAACAGAAAAACGGGAAACAAGGAATTCCAAATAAACTCGCCTGGCAGAGGGCACACAAATATACATTAACTAACTCAGTGCAAACAGTTGACACAGTTATTCATGAACTCAGCTTGAAAAAAAAATCAATTCCCAAAGATTCAGGTAGGGTAGAGTCAACTTCAAGAGCCAAGCACACGGAAAAGGAGCACCAGGACAGCAGGAAAGCAGGAAAAACAGGTGGCAACCAGGCAAAATGTAAGTATGGGAATGTGAAATATGTTTCAGCCTGATAATACTAATTAGGAAAGGAGATAAAATAATTGAAGTTGGCCAGCCAGACTGTCCATGGTGAAATAAAGCAAAGGGTTTCTGACTCCAGAAACTCTGGCACTGAAGCAGGGAGTGAATGCAAATGGACAGGAAGCTGCAGCAGAACCAGGACAGAGTAATTAGGAGCAAAGGGACAGAATTAAGAAAAATAATAAAATTCATGCTCATTATCTGCAAAAATGACCTTGTAGCAAAACCATTGTAAGCAACAAAGTTGGACAAAGACCTCAAGGCCAAGTTTGGAAAACAGGTCGGTATCAGTGAGAAGACCGACAGCAATGAGGAACATTCCCCTTATCTTGGTTTCTCAAGAAAAACCACCACTCAACACAGCTTGGAAAGCTCAACACTGTCCTTGCAGAAGAAAACAAGCCAGTAATTGGAAGCCAGGACACTCCAGCTCCACATTATGCCACGGAGCATCTGACCAGAAAGTTTGAAGCAGCAGACGTGACCTTACTTGTACCACACAACAGCAATGGGGCAACCCTCCCACCACCTTTAGCATCTGCTCTGCAAAGAGGATTTCACATTTGCAGCAGGATGAGGGGTATTTTTTGAGGATTAAAAAGATGAAAGCCTGTTTTTAACATCTCTGCATACAACTTAGAATAAATCTCTATTGATTCTTTCAAGGTGTGCTTTATATTTGGAATTCAGCTTGAGAGATTAGTAGGTGGCCTAGGGAGTTGCTAATTAGGATAGACTCATAAATAAACACACCCATTAACTCAGGAAAAACATGAAGAGAAGATCAGGTATTGGCTCTCATTAGCCCTTCTCCTCCCAGCAATGTGATTTACTCCTCAGCTCTGCCTTCTCCCCAGGTTTCCAAGGGGCACAGACCTAAAAGTCAGATCTCCTCCCTTATATGGAGAGCACTCAGCAAGTACCAGCATGCTCTGAGGCCAGGGGAACAGCAATTCCATAAATCTGAAACATGCCCTGGACAGCAGCAGGGTTTCCACAGACCACAAGAATTGCAGGAATTAACCCCTTTTGTTTACAGCCCTTAAAAAAGGATCCAGGGTGGATCCAGTGGTGGAAAGGGAGAAGGCAGCAGCGTCACAACCCAGCTCAAAGCCCTGAAACACCAACCATGCACACTTGGAAATGTTTTGCAGGTTCTAAATATAAAAGGAGATTCTCCTTTTTGTGTTTAAGTTGTCCTCATTAGGAGGAGCTGATTAAACAACTTATCTGGAGGGCCCAGCCATGTAAACACAAGGCTGTTTGCTGGAGCAGAGGCTTCCTCCTCTCAGGGGGGTTATTTTCCTTTCCTGGGATTGCTCATCCACCAGGGTAAACAGGTCAGGCAGGAGAGCTCCACTTCTCTGAGGCCAGATGGAATTTTTCACAGATCCACACCGAAGCAAGGTCCTTTCCACCACCTGAGTGTTGGATGTTGGCTCACTGCAGTGCTGCTTGTGTCCTTTTCCTTTCCCACTCCCCTCCACTCCCTTCCCTTCCCTTTTTTCTTTGCTTTTCCCCCCTCCAGAATTATTCCTAAACCCCCAACTCCAGCAGAGAATCCCAACTCCCAATTCCTTCATGGAAGGAGCAGCCCAAATAAATATAATCAGGGAGGAGAGCCACCCTCTCCCCCTAGACAGGGAACTCTGGGTTTCCCACAGCTCCAGCCACTGCTCTGGGCTGGAGTTGCCACATCTGTGCACACCAAGAACACAACGATTCACCAACACCACAGCCCGAGCTTTTTTTGCTATTTTAACTGAAGTTTAGGCTCTGCATCTCCCACATGTGCCTTCCAGATCATAAATACCTCAGGCAGAGGCAGCTCTGAGGGCAAATATCCAACACTTCTGCTCCAGAGCCTTCCACGTTGTTCTAAAATCTCAGCAACGAGCCTCCAGTGTTTTATTTGGAGATAATTCCCTTTCATCCCAACACTTCCCTCTTGACTTCTGAATTAGTTTCAGATACAAACCTAATCTAAATGTTGGTATTCTCAGGCCTCACCAAGTTTATTTTACGGTGCTGTCTCTCCCCCTGCTTATAAATACACACATCCATATGTTTTTATACAAACACACACATGTATGGATTTAATTATGGTAAACAAAGGACAGCTGGATCCTCTGCAAACCAATCTGATGTGGCTGAGAAAACACTTGGAACCTGAGAAAGCAAAGGCACTCACCTCTGAGAAGAACGTGACTGATGTCATTTGTGTGAAACCACAAATATTTATTTTTAATGAAAAAATACTTAAAGTGTGCCACAGTGTTCATATATTCATTTGAATAGTAGTACAAAGATATGTATTTCTGAGAAAAAGTCTTAACACTGTAGAAAATAAATGTGGTTCTTAAATTATGTCAAAAGAAATCAGTAAAAAAGTAATGTTTTATACACTGGAATAAAATGAAACAATTAGAGAGAATAATAAATTATAATTACAGTATTTCAAATATTTGCCTCATGCTTTTTTTTTTTTTTTTTGTCTTTTTTTTTTTCTCCTCAGCATTAGTTTCTTAATGTGTCACGTAGGATAGGCCCTCAGAAGCCAGCAGTCACAATGGGCTTCCAATGTGGGAATAATTGGATGTGGAGCTGAATAAAGTCCTGGAAAAATGACACCACTGCTTGTTATTCACGGGTACATAAAACACCAGCACATGGCAGGTTTAGGTTTGTACTGAACATGTATTTTTTTTGTTGTTAATGGAAATTAATTTAGGTTTGGTTTGTTGTCATTTGTTTGGTTTTTTTTTTTTTTAAATGCACTATTTTTTTTTAATAGTTTAATGAACTAAACAGCAATTATGGTCATTAACAAGGATGTCACCCAAGCACAACTGCTCACGGGATGCTACAATGCTGTCTTGGCTCTTTGTACAGTCCACGTTGACAGGAACTTGGAATCCTTTCAGGTCTAATTCAGCACTGCAAAACGTTGAAAACTATAAAGTGCTTTGAAATACAAATAACCTCTCCTCTTTAGAGAAACGAAAACCCCCCAAACATGCACTTAAACCTGAAACCTCCATGCCACAGCTCCTGCAGCTCTGCAAACATCTGCTTTGTGCCACTGGTTTTGAAAATTTCCTCTCCTGTCCCCCGTCAAAAATTCACATAGTGTCTAAATTGGATTTGTCAGTCTCTTCTTGGTCTTGCTTGTACATGAAGGTGAGGAGGAAAAGGGCAATATCCAGAGATGACCAGTAAGCAGTGTGGGATGTGACTGCAGACCAGTATCTGCTCTCCACGAGACCTTCCCTGAGCTCAAAGTCGATCCTGTGCTCCAGTTCCACTGGAAAAGGAACAAGAAAAGGAACAAGAGGGATGTTAAGGGCTGCAAAAACACCAGAGTGCTTCGGGTTCTGATTCTGTCGTCATACAAACAACGCAATTTCTCTGTCTTCGCATTTCACAGGGCACTCAACTCAATCAGGGCTTAATAATACAGAAATACATTTTAATGCACTTTGTGCATTTAGCACAAACCTAAGAGTGGTGCTGAAAAAACCTGCTTTTTTCAGTTAAAAAAAAAAAAAAGAAAACAAAAAAAAAGGGAACTAAACTTGCTCTTAGAGGTCTTTTCCAACCTGAATGATTCCATGATTCTCAGCTAGGGAAAAGACAAGGCTTTTTCCTCAAGCAGCTGTTTTCCTTATAGAAACTCTATAAATATATTTATTTATACTTGTTATGATAACTACAGAGAAATCCAGCAAATGCTGAGCCCCACTAGGAAACTTTCTGAAATAAATGGATTTCTTGCATTTTTAGTGTCTATACAAGGAGGCTACACCCAATACTGCAAGCCCTTCCTGCAAA
Organism: Anthoscopus minutus; assembly: GCA_013399455.1. Classification (NCBI taxonomy): domain Eukaryota; kingdom Metazoa; phylum Chordata; class Aves; order Passeriformes; family Paridae; genus Anthoscopus; species Anthoscopus minutus. The sequence continues at coordinate 25,243 of VWYI01036668.1, read as the reverse complement.
GTCGTCCCTCTGCAGCTCTGCCCTTTTAATATCCTGATTATTCCAAGTATATTTCAGCAGTTAGCCTTTTATTTCAGTGGCTGCTTTGATTAATGCCACATTCAAAGCAATTGCCACTGCATTTTAACTGGGCCAATGTTAACCTATTGCTAAGGCACTTCAGCGGTCAGAAAATCTCCACGAGGAGCAATAAAACAAAAAGGACAAAACAACCTAAAAGCCTGCTGAGCTACAAAAACCAAAAACCTCAGACTGAGTCAAAAATGCAGCCATTTATCAAAGCCAGTTTGAAGGAATTTGAATTCTTGGCTCGAGGAGCACAGACAGGGAGCATCGCAAAAGCGCCGGCAGACACGGCACAGATCTCCCTGCTTCCCCAGGAGCATTGCCCCACTTTGCAGCAAGGACAGGGAGCCAGAGCCTTGGAACACCAGCAGACAACCAGAATCATTTCCAAGAAGGAGAATTTATCCAAAAAACCCCAGTGGCTGTGCAGGGAGGCCACTCCGAGAGGCTGTTACGGGAGCTTGGGCGGGAGCCAAACCCCACCACAGCCCTCTGTGAGCACAGCGTTTGGTGGGGATTGCATCATTCCAGCCCTGCTGGCCTCTGCTCCACGTTCTCCTTCTATGGAGCAGGGATGGGTTTCCAGCACAGAGGGATGTGGGATCCATGCAGGAAACCCTCAGTGTGCCAACTCCTCCCCAAAGGACCCCCTCGGCAGCTCCGTGATGTTCCCTGTCCTGCTTCTCTACTTCCCTCATGTCTAACCCAAAGTTTCCTGCCCTCAAACACTGACTCAGACAGGTTATCTGTTGAAATTAGTATGAACAGACAGCAATCCACCATGTGAATGCTGTCATAGGGCACTTCTGACTCCTTGGATTGCAAAAAAAAAAACCCTGTGTCCTGCAGCAGTGCCAAGGGGAAGGTCAGAAATAAATCCAAGGATGAATTTCCCGAGAGGAAGTACCTATGCTTTTCAAAAATCCCAGCTGCTAAAATGGCACTTTCTAAGCAGTTCAGATCAGGACAAGGGCAGCTTCTGTTTCCAGTCATATGTGTCCTAAAATCCAGATTGTTCCAGAATGGGGAATGTGTGGGGGAATTGGGAGTTCGTGTGGAAAAAAGGGGGCTTAAACTGTCAGAGGGCAGGGTTAAATGGGATACTGGGAAGAAATTCCCAGCTGTAAGGGTAGAGAGGCCCTGGCACAGGTGCCCAGAGAAGCTGTGGCTGCCCCTGGATCCCTGGAAATGCCCAAGGCCAGGCTGGATGGGGCTTGGAGCAACCTGGGATAGCGGAAAGTGTCCAGAGGGTGGGATGGGATGGGCTTTAAGGTCCCTTCTAATCCAACCCAGGAACAGATTCACAGAATCCCAGAACAGTTTGGGTTGGAAGGGCCTTTAAAACCCATCTCATTCCACCCTCTGCCAGGGCCAGGAACACCTTCCACTCTCCCAGGCTGCTCCAAGCTGGCTTTGACATCCAACATTTATTTCTTTGTGCCAAACCCACAACAGCAAATCCTGTCACGTGCATTTATGGCATTTCCACCCCCCCCCACCCCACTCTTGTTTCCCTGGATCCACAGGGAATCACTCACCTGTGGGTTCGAGGAACCCCGAGCTGCTGTGTGGTAAAGGTGGGCTCCCTGCAGTCGTGGCCTTCTTCTCATCCCCCTCAGGTCCATCTTTTCCTGTCTCCATGCTCTGGGGGGTGGAACTGGACCTGCCAAACCTGGAGAAGAGCATCCCACCGAGGCCCTTCCCGATGCTCGCAGCTCCTGCACCCAGCACAGAGGGAAAAAGCAGCCCAAGATGCATCAATCAAACTGCAAATTAAAGCCACTGTAAATTAAAGCCACTGCAAATTAAAGTCACTGCAAATTAAAGTCACTGCAAGCACCCCACTTATTAGAGCTGAGTGAAGGAAAACACTCCTGGTGCTTCCTCCATCTGACTGGAGTGGGCTCTGTTTATCCCCAAACTCATCTTGTGCACAAGCAAAAATTGTGGTTTGGAAGCTGTATTTAGTGGGGGGAAAAAAAGCATGAAATACATCTGCAGAGAGAAATCTGGCACTTTGAAGGATATATTGTGATTCCTCTTTCATAAATTCTTAAGACAGAAATGCCTTCTAACAATGTTGGTGCCTTCTGCACTTAAAAATCCCATTAGCACATTTAAGACATTTCTCTTATTAAGGGTCCATTGCCCTAAAAGACCTTTAAAAAGAGTCCTTTAAAAGGACTATTTTGGATGCTCAGGAAGAGGGATATAGAAGTTAAGAGTAGTTTTGTCATGTTTTATCCCGACTCTGCTGCCACCTCATGGACAAGACATTAAAGTTATTACAGAAACCCCCCAAAAAAGCCACTCTGCTCTGAAATATTTCTACTTGAGGAGAAACTTATTTTATATTCTTATTTGATTGGGAAGACTCCTGGCACGAGGCTTCTCCCAAATCCCACACAGAGAGCCAAAAGAAAAGCCTTGAGTCAACAAAAAGTGCAAGTGCATGATCAAGGATAAGCTCCAGTGAAGGGAATTTAAGCTCACTTAAACCAGGGCTTATTTTGACTCAGAAAGCCAGAAAGGAACAGACTTTATATTAAACCAGCCTGAACTTCCTACTGTAGCAGCATGAGTTAAAGGTAACTGTAATGGGTTACATGGTGTGGTTTTTCTGCTACCTGCCCATACCAGAAAATTGAATCAGAAGACAAGCTTTAATTTAATTTTTTTTGTCCATGAAGCAGAGTGGAAACTGTTAAATCACTGGGATGTTGCTTCAATAAGGCAGACAAAAATAAGGCAGCAATATTGCATCAACTACATCATCTCCCCCAAGCTTTGACTGCAGTGCACATAAACTGGTTTTTATTTCAGAGGAATTGTCAGCTGGGATTAAACCAAGCCAGACATCTACAGAGCTCACTGAAACCATCCTCTGCCAGTGAGGATTTTGAGGGTTGGATCTCCAAAGGTCTCTTCCAACCTCAGCCACTCTCTGATTCTGTGCAAGGGACAGGAATAGAATCATGGAATGGTTTGGGTTGGAAGGGACCTTAAAGCTCATCCAGTTTCAATTCCCTGCCATGGCAGGGACACATCCCACTGTCCCAGGTTGTTCCAAGCCCCATCCAGCCTGGCCTTGAACACTTTCAGGGGCAGCCACAGCTTCTCTGGAAAACCTCAGGGCCTCACCACTCTCACAGAGAATTCCATGGCAGTGGGAGCCATTCCCTGTGTCCTGTCCCTCCATCCCCTGTCCCCAGTCCCTCTCCAGCTCTCCTGGAGCCCCTTCAGGCCCTGGCAGGGGCTCTGAGCTCTCCCTGGAGCCTTCTCTTGTGCATGTGAGCATTCCCAGCTCCCATCCCATCTCCAGAGCTGAGTTTCCTCAGGGCTGTACCCCAACCCCAGGGAGCAGCAAAGCTCCTGGAGCATCTCCCAGCTCAGGATAGAGAGGACATTACCCAAAATGCTGAATGCCCCAGGGACAGAGAGGAGGACTTTACCCAAGATGCTGAATGCCCCAGGGAACAGGACATTACCCAAGATGCTGGCTTTGCCAATGTTGGTGATGGACTCCCCGTAGTGGCGCCGCACCATGACCGGGGACGTGGTGGGGCTGGGCGCGGCCGACGCGCTCTCGGTGTCCGGGGCTGAGGTAGGTTCTTTGCTGGGGTTGAGGAAACTTGGCTTCATGTCCTCATAAGGGAGGGGGTTGGCTGTGTTGTACCAGTGGATCTGCACAGGTGAGATGTTGCTGTAGTGTTTCAGGATTAAGGGTTCTAATCTGTAGGCCTGAAATGGGAATTTGGAGAAAAGATCAATCCTGGGGGGGAAAAAATATCACCTTTCCTTCCCATGCAGAGCTCTCTCCAACCTCAAATCCAGAGCAGCTGTCCTAAGCTAAGCCTAGAAGGTGGCACAGTGCTGGTGTTATGGTCTGAGTTTTAGTTTCACAGCCTGGAAGATTTTTCAGCTGCACAGTTGCTTGTGAACTCACCTTTGCACATCTCTGTAACACCTATACCACAAACTTGTCCTACACCTTGGTAACTACACACAGGTTACTAACAGATGGTTTCACTGAGAGAACAAACCATGTAAAGTTAAGCTGATTCTAACACAATAAAGAGGAATTGGGTGTTCATTGTAATGGCTGATAAATGTAAACATTTTGGTTGATGGCTCTTTGTTGATCCCTGTGCAAACCATGAGTTATGTTTACTTAAAAAAAATATTTTCCTGTTGATTATTTATTTCTCTTTGTTCCACTTAGATGTCGAAAAGCATCCTGCATTTCTTTCTTTTAAAACTAAGTGAAGATACTATTTGCAGAGTGGAACCAATTGCCCTTGAGAAGCCATGAAAATTCTGGAGTAGCTGGAGCTGAACGTGACCATGTTTGGATTGGAGTCTGAATATACTTAAATTCAGCTACTTTAAATAGAAAAGTATCCCCAAATTACTGTTGTACATGAAATTCCAAATCAGACTCACATCAAAGAAGTTACCAAGGGGATGCAGATCAAAAGTCCAGTAACTGATTTGGCAACAGCCAACACTGGCTGCTGTGGAATAAGGAAAAGGCAAAGCTACACCAATAATCCTCTCCCAAATACTATCAACAAACTTTTACTTTTAGGATCCTTCGAGGAAAAAAAAAACCCCAGTCTTTACTTTTCTATATTATCTCGTAAACTGCTTGTGAAGCCTTTTTTAACAGCAAAAAAGTCTTCTTTGCACAGATGATGCTTGAATGGAAGCCAGGAAGTTAAACACCAAATCCTTGTCTGAAAAAGGATTACTTCTTTGCAAAAAAAAAAAAAAAAAAAAAACCAGAATAATCCTGAATATTATGCTTATTATTATGAAAAGAGAAGCAAAAAAAAAAAGTTATTTATGGTAATTATTTGTAGGAAATGTAATTCTACAGCTCCAAACCCCAAGCCATTGTATAATAACCATTAACAAATAATCCTCTGCTGGAACACATCGGTGTTGACTCACACACTTTGAAGATCCCACATCATCCAAGGGCTTAAAAACAGGCAAGGTAAAAGCTTGAGACTGCAATTAAAGACTCACCACTGGATCTGTTGGATGAAAAATGTTTAATAACCGGTTACAAATGGTTCTGGGCAGGATGTGGTCCTGGCTGCCACTGGTTCCAGGACGGATCCCACGCAAGGCCAGGAACACTGCCAGTGGGGATCCCATACAGAAGAAATTCTCAACCTGGGGAGAGATTTCATCCATGTTAATAAGGATGGAAATGATGTTTCCTAGCATGGCTTGGGTTTGATTTCTCTCTCTGTCTGATTTCTTGGTTTTTAGGGAGGGACTCAAAGGCTTGGTTGGTCTAAAGAGGGAAGAACACACAATAAATGAGGGTTAAACTGCCCTTGGCTGCATGCTGGGGTGCTAAAACCAAAAATTAAGTTGGATATTTGAATTCAGACAGGTTCACCAGTGTTGGAAAGGGTGGAGAAAGAGTTTGGGAGACAAAGAAATGAGTCTGATTTCTCTTGGAGCTTCCCAAACCTGCCTCATTCTTATCCTAACCAAGTTCACCCATGGTTTTCTTGCTACACACAGCTGGTGTTAAGTGAACAGAATGGTGCTTGTCACCAGTGCCACCACATCCCAGGAGCAGGCACAGCCCACTGAGACATCTGATGTCACCCAAAGCTGCTGTGACCTTGCTCTCAAGTCCTGCCTCCAGCACCAACTGAGTAAATCTGAGCTGCCACCTCTGAGAAATCACTGAACCTTCATTTTGGGGTCATTACAACCAACCCAAGGTCAGAATTCAACCCTGATCCTCCACTTCCAGCCCTCAGGCATCACCTCCTACAACCATCAAATGGAAAACTCAGTGGTAAAAGACATTTCCCTAAGTTAAAATTACCTTTCAACCTTTATTTTCTTACTTGAAAAATTAATTTTACCATTGTCAGATGCTCAGCCAGCAAGAGAAATTGCTGAATTCTTGCTAAAGGCATGTGGAGGATCCTTGGAATGTCATGTGCCTTCCCCATATGTCAGCACATGGAATGAGGGCATAGGAATAATGGTCCTTTTCATCTCTTTGATTCCAGTGCTGCACAAAACATTCCTCCTCCTCTGTCTTGGCACTGGTACCACACCTCTTCCTTCCAAAAAAAGTCCCAACTCGATGAAAAAAGGAAAAACTAGACCTTCAGCATGATTATTCCATGTCACATGCAGCGCAGCACTGCTCTGTCATTAAAATTGTTACTTGGTGCAAAGCTCCTTTCCTTCCTTCAACCCAAGTTTTACACAGATCTTGTGTTTTGGCAGCTTGGACAAAAAACTTTTCCATCTTCAAACACAACAGAAAAAAGGGACATTCCCAGTGCAATCCTTTAAACTGAGTAAGTAACCTCTAACCCTGTCCATCTGATACTCCTGTGTCAAGGCACAATTATGGTTTTTCTGCTTTAGGGAGGAATCAGCTGCCAGCTTGTCCTCAGCAGAGGACACTCAAAAGAGACTGGGAAAACCCTCAAAAGCTAATTGGTTTCAGTGGTTACACAGTGAGTGGCTTTTGTCCCACTGTTGTCCCATCATTTCTATGATAAACAGTGCAGGAGTCTCCATCCCTGCAGGGATTTAATGTGGATGTGGCACTTGGGGATGTGGTTTAGAGGTGGACAGGTCTTTCCCAACCTTAATTCTACAATTCTAAACCCCAAATCTTTTAAGCTGCAGCAATCAGACTGTCAGTGCTGTAAGACCAAAACCTTTCTAGGCAATATTTATTAATTTTGCTGTTTCTCCTGCAGTCAGGAGTGGGGCATTTTCCTGCAAATGTTCAACAACACAGGAGAAATATTTATGAAATGACCTTTGAGAGCAGCACTCCTCTCCTGATTATGATTCATAAACAGGAGACTTAATGAATTTATTTGTATTTTAAGCACAGGCTGAGCCAAGTAGTCATCCATTCAACTTAGCACTGCGGTGTTTTCATAATTAAGTGAAAAAAACAAAGCTGAATGAGCCACCAGAAGTGAGGCAGCAGAGCCCTTTTGTGCTGGCCACAAAGGAACGTGGGGTACAGGCTGGGCCTTCCTCCAGAAGAGTTTCTGCAACCTTGGCTGAGTGCTGAGGAACCCTGAAGTCTTTTGGGCCAGGACGTTGCAAAGCCAGATTTAAATGGATTTCCATGTCAGTCCTAAGGAGCAACTGAGGTACATCCTGCTCTCCTCTTCCCTGCCACGACTGAAAATCACCCTACAACCAAAAAACTTCCTATTTTCACACACCAGAGGCACAAAGGGGTTGGTGTCACACCATTCCCCATGTTCTTCAGCCCCTCACCCTTAAATTCCCACTCCTCCTCCCAGGCTGGTGGGGAGCAGGCTGTGATTCTAAATCTTAAATTTACAATGGGGTGCTGGCTCTGCTTTTAACCCCCACAGCTCCTGCTGGTCTAGCAGGTAACTCCATTATCCCATCTGAGGGGTTCCCTCTGTTGTTCTCATCAAGTTCCCACTCTGGTGGCTTGTTCAGTATTTTATTAAAGTACAACACACCCCATACCTTCATGTTTTGTGGGGTTTTTCCTCCCCATGGAGTCAATAATTTCACTTCCTCTAATATTAAGCACGAACCAAGCAAGCTGCTGTATTTCTTCTTGCATTTGTCTTGCCAAAAAGCAACGTTTGTGCTTGCTCAACATCCAGCTCAACTCTCCTTCATGTGGCACCAGTGACTCTGTCCCATCTTGGGAACCCTGATTTTTTTTCAGTCCAAAACAGAGCTGACATGAAGAGCCAAGGGATGGGTGGTTGGTTTTTTAACAAGGCTGTTCTCTTTCAACAAACCAGTCACCCTCAGTGAGCTGGACTGCTCTGCTGATGAGCAATCCTATTTCAGTCACCCTGCTGAAATCCTCCCTTGCCATCATTTCCATGGAAAGCTTCTCCCTCTGCAGCTCTGTCCCAAGCCACGGGAGTCACCAGCGTGAGGCTTCACAGAAACATTTCCCTGGCAGCAAGGGCAAGAAAAAGGATGAACTGCAGTGGAAATGTCACCTGAAGATTACAGATCTATCCCATCTATTTAAGGAGATAAAGTCCTCTCTACCTAAAGTTTCTCCCCCTTTTTTTTTTTCTCCTCTCCATCTAAAAAGCAGCTGTCCAAAATCCCTTCAGTTTAAATGCAACTGAGTGAAGAATAATCTTTCCCAGAGCTGGGGGAGGACCAGCCTGACTCCAGCTTCCTTGATGGGAGAGATAATAGCCTGACACATGCTTTCAAGCAGTGATGAAAAGGAGAAGGCTGTGACAACGTGAATTATGGCTGGTTTCCTCTTTTTTAATGGCTCAACATTGACCTTGGCTTCCAGGAGCCCTTGTGAACTCACAAGGAGAGAAAAATGGCAAGTTAAGAAACAATAATCCATTTTATTCTCATCTATCATGTCATATTTTTATGGTTTAATACTTCAGGATGGAGTTGAGCAACTAGGAAGTGTTGCACATCCTACCCAGGAGCTGGAAAATGCCTTTTCCCAAAGATAAGGAATTCTAGCAATTTGTACAGCTGATTAGCAAGCAATCTGCTTCATGAGATTGAAAGTGTGCTAACTGTCAGGGCAGAATAATTTGGAAGGAAAATTCACTCCTGGAGGAAATTCAATCATATTTGCTCAGAGATGTGACATGCTAGAAGGAGTCCCCAAGGAAGATGGATTATTCAATGGAGTAGAAATGAAACTGTTTAAAATACGTGATTGATATGATCTGCCAAATAGCTTTTACCTTCCCACAGAATAAGACTAGAATAAACTAGGTTTAGGTATTAAATATATTTATAGTCTGTATATTGAAAAATATGTTTACATATAATAATTTCAAATAAACAGAATCCCAGAATGGTTTGGGTTGGAAGGGACCTTAAAGCTCAGCTCATTCCAACCCCCTGCCTTGGGCAGGGACACCTCCCACTAGACCAGGTTGCTCCAAATGTATTACAAATACAGAACTACAATAAATAACAATATTCTGTTAAGTACAACATTTTTACATGTATGTACACACACTTCACCCAACATCCAAATTATTCTGCCAAAATCATGTCTAGAGACATGGGAAAAAAATAAAAATAAGCAGAATGACTCACTCTGCAGGTGTATTTTTACAACAAGCAGAAAAGTTCAGGAGAAACCTCTTAAACATACATACCTTAAATTTTAAGACAGGTGGTTTTGACATGGTGGATGCCTTTAACTCATTTAACCTCTCTTCTATCTCTCTCAACCTGGAAAATAGAGATCTTTCTGAGATCCAATAAAAAATGCAGCTTTAACCCCTCTGATCCAAACAGGCATTCCTGTGGGGTCCAACAGTTTTGTCTGCTGGGAAGAGAGAGTGATGGTGTCAGTATTTCCTGCAGCAGCTCAACTGATAAAGAATCAATGTCTGTCAAATCCTGTTCCTCTGGCCACACAAGGAATCAATCATGACATGACAACTTCCCTGTTCACCACCCCAAGCATCTGCCCATCCTCTTTCCTCAGGAGCAGCTGACTCACCTCCCGTTTCCTTGGTGATTTTGCAGCCAAATCACCTGCTTTATTTTGTTTCAAAGCCCCCCCCCAAAATCAACAAAGCCACAGGAAATTCTCTGGGCATTATGGAGTTCTGTATGGAGGTGGAATTTCTGGAGGATGGTGCCCCAACCTTTCAGCTATCATGGAAAAGAGGTTGTTCACCTGCTTTTCTAGTTGGCCTGGATTTAAAATTCAGCTACAATGTAAAGCACACATATGGATGGGTTAGACTGTTCCCTGTCCCAGTAAATTCCAGAGGTTACAAGATGTCAGCAGTCTGCTTTCCATCATTTCACATGGAATTGCTCACTGAAGGGACAGCCACTCTTTCTGTGCTGAAGTGCCAGTGTCAAATGATATTTGGGGATTTCTGTGGCAGCACTTCAGAGGATGCCTAAGGAGCTGGAGCACGAGTGTGAAAATGGCCATTTCTCCCTGATTATATGTTTGTGACATGTCTGAAGGGTCATCTTATCACTGCAACACTTCATTAAGTTTTAAACTTCCATCTTCTCAGAAATCCTGTGCTTAGTCCAGCCCTGCAGCTGACAGAGACATCCTGCACCCACCCCTAGTGAGACACATCCTGATTCTCACCACAGCAGGGCTGCTGCTATATTAATGCTTCCCAAGCACCACCAATACTCAGATTGGTTTCAGGAAGGAACCAAAAACCTGTGATTCATGATTTGTCACGTCCCACTTGAACGATTGAAGTTGCTAATTTTAGAGTCTCTAATGGGTGTCTCACAGCACCACAATAACCCCAACCCTACAAGTGTCCAAGGCCAGGTTGCATGAGATTTGGGAGCAGCCTTGGATAGTGGAAGGTGTCCCTGCCCATTGGCAGGGGGGTGGAACTGGATGATCTTGAAGGTCCCTTCCAACCCAAACCATTCCATGAGTCTGTGTGGATTCAGAGCTCCCTGTGCCTGCCCAGTGCTGTGTGTTCAGCATTCACCACCCAGCCCAAGCAGAAGAACAGCAAAGATAACAGCCCTGGTGGGTTCTGCAAACAGACACAGGCCTGCCTGCCCTATCCAGGGCTGTGGTTATCTCCTTGGATCCCTGGGATGGGGATGTTGATGCCTGGAAGAGCTGGAACACAGGGTAGTGGGAGTTAGGGCAATAAAGGATATTTAATGAGAGATCACCCCCAGACAGCACCCTGCTACAAATCAGGCTCTGTCTGGATGGCTCCAAAGATGGAGGCAAAAGGGAGTGGGACCAGTTCCAAGACCACACTCTTTTTATATGTTTGGGTCCATTTGCATACAAGAGCTTCATTTGCACGCCCTCTTCCTTCCACATTGTTTTACTTTGAGCCTGAACTTTGGAAAAAATGTCCTTGAGTCCCAACCAGAGTAGGATTTTTATGTCTTCTTTACCCTGTGAAAGGATCTCAGCACCCTGAACAAACAGCACACCCCAGTGCAGAACAGAAAGCCCAGAAGCCCGGGGCAGCGGCGTTACCGTTGCTTGGTTATGTAAAGCTTCTCCAGCAAACGCCGCTCCTCGTAGCTCATCCAACCTTCCTCCAGCTCCTCCTCCTCCTTCTGCAGCAGCTGCTCATAGAGCCTGACTGGGTTCCAGCCAGTCATGATGTCGTAGGTGATGACACAGCCCAGAGAGTGGGACACGATGGAGACTTTCCCTCCCTTCTCCTCGAACTCCGGGTTCCGGGAGCAGAAGAGGGAGTAGAGGCGGTTCAGCTCCTGCTGCAGCCCCTTCACCAGCTGGGGAGAGAGGTTTTGCTGTCAGCATCTCCAGCTGATGTTCAAGGATGTTCCCATCCCACACTGATCCATTCCTGTTCAGTCAGGTTGGGAAGATGTGCTAGTTTTGCATTAATTGGTATTTAGTCCGTAAAATTAATTTACTGAATGATTTTCTTTTTCTAAAGAAAGCTGCTAAAGGCTTTCTCTAAGCCTGGAAAAGGCCAGGAGCTGGCTAGCTCTAAAAGTTAACAGCTTATCAAACAATTATTTAAAAAATCATCATAAAAATAAGTTAGAAAAAACTCTTTGCCTTTAAACAACTCATCCTTAAAATAATACTCCATAAATTAACATAACCCATCAATTCAACTGTAAAAAAACTTTAAGAAAAAAACCTTCACAATTATAAACTATTTTCACAAACAACTACTATTCTGTACTATTCTATACTACTACTATAAAACAGCAACATATACATGAAAATAAAACACACATAAAAATAAAATACACATATTCAGAAAAATAAAACCCACAAAAAACTACTTCTTATAAAATATCTCCAGAACGTTAGAAAACAACCCCTCCTCACCCTACAAAAACGAAATAAAACACTATTATAAAATTAATAACTAATTTAAAATCCCAAGTTTTATCTCTACATTATCAATGAAAAACAAAAAAGTTGGGCAGGTGGAAAAAGTTTTCTAAAAATTTTATTCTATTTCTTATTTGTCTTTTTAGTTCTATTAATAAAATTTCTTCATACCTTTTAAATTTTAAACCTATTTCACCCTCCTCCTAATCCATATCTCACAGAAAAAATAAGTAAATACACTAGAAATTTTAACTGGCACTAAAACCCACCATGTTATTTAGTATATTAACCAAAAAAACCACTCAAATTAACAAATTTAAACCACTACACTAAATTAATATTTCAACCCTGTTTCAAACTAAAATCACCACAGAAGATGAGCTCAGTCCCATGGCCAGCAGCAGCTGCCTGGCTCATGGTCACTGATTCCTCCCTCCCCTCCAGAGCCACCCCACAGGACACGAGGTGACCCTAAAACAGCTGCACTGCACAGCCCAAGGCACCAAACTGAAATCAAAACTTCCAAAAATGGCAGCTCAAGGCATCAAACTGAAATAAAAACTTCCAAAAATGGCAGCTCAAGGCATCAAACTGAAATCAAAACTTCCAAAATGGCAGCTCAAGGCATCAAACTGAAATCAAAACTTCCACAAATGGCAGCTCAAGGCATCAAACTGAAATAAAAACTTCCAAAATGGCAGCTCAAGGCATTAAACTGAAATCAAAACTTCCAAAAGGGCAGCTCAAGGCATCAAACTGAAATAAAAACTTCCAAAAGGGCAGCTCAAGGCATCAAACTGAAATCAAAACTTCCAAAATGGCAGCTCAAGGCATCAAACTGAAATAAAAACTTCCAAAATGGCAGCTCAAGGCATCAAACTGAAATCAAAACTTCCAAAAATGGCAGCTCAAGGCATCAAACTGAAATCAAAACTTCCACAAATGGCAGCTCAAGGCATCAAACTGAAATCAAAACTTCCAAAATAGGCAGCTCTGCTTCAAGTACTGAGCAGCAGCCTCTGAGGTGAGCAACACCTGGTTTCCAGTGGCACAACAGTGATTATTTCCACAACAATAATAAGTGCAGTAATAAGTGCAATAATAAGTGATTATTTCCCTTCTTGCTGGGTTCTCTTCCATTTTCTGCATCACTGCATTTGAGCATCCCCCTCTTGTATCAAGTTCAGCTCCTTTTTTTTAATTTAAGGAGGATGGAAGGAGCCTGAGCCACACATGACCTGGAATCAACTCCCATCCCTGCCATCACCTTGGCATCACCCTGCTAGCAGCTCACAGCTCCTTCTCCTTTAATCCCTGTGAGCAACAGGGGACTGGAAAGAGAGAAATCCACTGAAACAGATGTGCTCAGACACTGCAGTGAGAGCCTGGATGGGTCCTGGGAAAATCTCCTCAAATTGCTTTTGGGTTTCAGCAAAGCAGGCTTGAACTCATCAAAACTTTCATTCTCCTCCCCACTGCTCAGCTGAAAGTAGAGGCAGCTTCCTTGTCCTTCCCTTCCTGCACCTGCTGGAAATTATTCCCAAGGAATCAGAATGAAATGATGCTGGTAAAAAAGAAAAAGCCTCGTGTCAGGTAGGAGGATGACATGGGAGGAAATAAGGCATGAGAAACAGAGGCAGAATTTGAATATTTGATATAAACAATGCTTAAAAAACCAGTTTTCTGGTTATAGGTTTTCAGGAGGGATTTTTGGGGAAAAGCAGGAGTGGAACATGGATCTTAAACATCACAGGCTAATCCTATAGTACTGCAGCAATGCATAAATAAATGTTGGTCCTGTGTTCATGCAGTCTCTGAGAAACTTATCTGCTCCAAACCTTACATAAAAATATGTGGGATAAAAAGGTACAGCTTCCCAGAAAGTATTTTAGAGAGAAACACTGGAAACCATGAGATTTGGGAACTAGCCAACACAAAACAAACCCCACCAAAACCAAAACAAACAAACAAACAAACCCACCAAAAAAAAAAAACCAACCCAAAAAACAAACAAAAAAACCCCCCCCATCAAAAACAAACCCAAAAAAAGCTGCTTTGCATGTGAAACTCAGCATGGAAACTGAGCAATGCTTCCAGGCTGTGGCAGGGAGGAGGACAAACAAGAGAGTGCAAATCATTCCCTTGTTAGCAAGGGGAAATTAAAGCTATGGAACATATAATTTCAACATGATTTTTCAAGAGCCTGAGTCATTACTGAATATAAATATGAATGGCACCAGAAGTGCCAGTGTTTGATGCAGATTTTACTGAGTGAGAACCCACAACAACAAAGCCTCTGCCTGAAGCACTGTGAAATGATTAACAGAGCCTTGCAGCAGCTTGGAGAAAGGAGTATCAGAACACTCATTTTCAATTAGTTCTGACTGTGATGTTGCCTCTTCTTCCATTTGGGTCTACACGGGCTGTGGGCACAAACTTTAACACATGAACAAAAAGGCTGAGGTTTCAGCAAGAGCTGGAGCTGAAAATGTCAGTCAGGATGAGCTGTGGCTGGCTGGTATTTTCTCCATTTAAAAGGTTTGCATTAAAACCCAGAACAAAATAGCAAGAATTAGTTGAAATCAAAGTGTTGGGGGGATTCCTGTCAGGATTCAGTAAATAATCATCTAGCATAATTTCCATTATAAAGATCTGATCTTGCAAGCTGAGGGCATAAAACAGAATATTCTTGGCAAATCCTGGTTGGACACCAAGTCCAGCCCTGTTTTTAATCACCCACCTCCTTTAAAAACTTGCTGTTACTGGGAAGTTAAACACAAACATGGACACAACTAAGAAATGGTTCATGGATTATCAAACAGATGCACATTCCCAATTTTGCAGACTCCCAAGCACTGAATTCAACCAAATCACTTGATGGAGATGATTCCTAAACTCCAAATCCCTAAGGTAATTGTGGAGTGGAAGGTCTGCTGTGGGAAAGGCTCCAGATTTCCAGGCACTGTGATTGGTCTGGTTTGCTGCTCTGCCAAAACCAGGAGCCCTCCACATGTAGTGAGCACTTGTGCACGTTGGTGTCCTGCCAGCAACAACTGTGCCAGTCCTAAGATTAGAAACTGAACCTTTGTGGTGTGAAGCAACAACAAAAATAAAGGAACAACAACAAAAGAAAAAACCCAAAAGAACAAAAAAACCCAAACCACCAAAAACCAAATAAAAATAAACAAACAAAAAAAACACACCAAAAAAAACCCAACCAAAAAACCCAGTAACTCAAACAACAAAAACCAAATATTCATTTAAAGCCCCAGCTTAAAATCTGTTTGGTTAAGCATCTATGAAGTTAATATTTATTGGAGGATGGAACTAGATGATGTTTAAGGTCCCATCCAATCCAAGCCACTCTATGATTTAATCCTGATTTGCTTTCTAAGTCTTAAAAAGCATAAAATATTCCAACTTTTGAAAGACAACTTTGGTTTGAACAGGGTTTTAGTGCAGCAAATTCAACATGCACTGCTTTCAAATCTGTTGTAGTTACAGCTTGATATGACCTAAAAGTCCATGTAAAAATATCTTCTAAAGACACTAAGTGGCTTTATATTGCCTACAATCAGTGAAATTTTTTGTTGGATTTAAACATGAAAAACATGACTGCCTATCAAATTTTTTCTCCAAAATGGCATCACTATAATACAGTTTTTAAGAGCTGCTTTTTTTTATGCAAAGCTTGTCTTTCTACTCCCTCCAAAGGGTCTTAATGAAAGGCTCACTATTAAATAAAAAAAAAAATAACAACTCTCTCTTCAGCCTCCCAAACTCAGGACATCCAAGTGGTTGCTCCATGTCTGCAGGTAACCTCATCCTGAGCTTGCTGACAGCTTCTCCTGCTCCCAGTGACCTCCATCCAAGAAATTCTGGTTTCCTTGGTTCTCCTGCCTGCCCCAAACCTCAGCTTGTCCATGGTATCTATTATGTGTTTGGGAAGCACCTGCTGGTTCTGCCTGGAAACAGGAGAGCAAGGATCACCCCAAAAAATCCCAGGAATGGTGGGAAGAGTGGAATGCAGCATGACCAGACTCCTGTCTCTCTTTCCAGCTCCTCTCATCCATCCTCCCTCCCAGTTCCCAGCTCATTTTGGGGACACTGGGAGCTGTTTCTCCATCCCTGGTCTCCATAGGTCTTTCCTTACAAAAAGCTTTGAGATTCCTTGAGTTTCTGCCCAACCTATTTTACCACTTCCTAAGGCTTCCTCCACAGACTAAACAAGCTGAAATACCTCCCAAAAGAATAAATGAGGCAGCAGTTGATTGAGTTGATGTTTTTCCCTGTCAGCTGCTCTGCTCCATCACCCCCAGCTCTTCCAGAGGGGAGCAGATGCTTCCAATGCAGCACCTTTACTGAGCAGATCAAACACTGTAACAAAGGGAACAATTCCTATTTCCTCCAGAAAAGCTGAATCAAAAAATCCCATCTTCCCAGCTGCCCCTCCTGCCTTGGTGCTCATTTAAGCATCAGCCTGAGGACATAGAAATATTTCAAAGAAAGGGAATGGAATTACAGGACAAAAGGGAATGGTTTTCCATTGACAGAGGTGAATGTAGATGGGATACTGGGAAGGAATTCCTGGCTGGGAGGGTGAGGAGGCCCTAGCACAGGGTGCCCAGAGCAGCTGTGGCTGCCCCTGCATCCCTGGAAGTGTCCAAGGCCAGGTTGGACAGGGCTTGGAGCAGCCTGGGACAGTGGGAGGTGTTGGAATGAGATGGGCTTTAAGATCCCTTCCAACACAAACCATTCTGTGATTATCTCTCTTTATCAGCTGAAGTTTTGCCAAGAAATCCTCCTTGCAGGAAACTCAAGCCCACAGGATCAAGTTGCTCAGAAGGCAGCAGCTCATATTCAGACTAACTGAGGTTAAAAGCTCTCTGCCCTTCAGAAACCAAATTAAAGGCAGAGTAAGGAATGGACTTTCTGCACATTCACAGGGAGCTGGCTTGAGGGCCATGCAATTCCAGAAGGAAGCCAAAAACCAGAGTGCTGACCAAGGAGCAGGAGGCTGGACTTGAAGAGGCCAAAAATGCCCTTTGCTTTCCCAGTAATGTGCCTGCCTGGCACATGGCTTCCAATAAATCAAAAAATAACAGCCTCTCCCATCCATTCAGGAATCCTGGTGGCACAGGCCTGGGTTTTGTGAGGATAAGATGGGGAGTCTGAGTCAGGTGACACATCCCTGTCACCTCAGGCTGAAGAACACTGATAAAAAGGGCAGCAGAACGATGTTTTTTATCACCTCCTGGGTGTTGGGCAAGCCTGAACTGTTGGATTGTGGTGGGAAGAAGAAATTGTGGAAGGAGTGAGACATCCAGAGCTGCTGCCCTTTTGTGCAGAGCATTAACATCCTGTGCCAGGCTGGAAAAATCCAAACCTCTAAATTCCAGCACCAGCATCCCAAATAGCTGTTCAACCTCTGAATTCCAGCACCAGCATCCCAAATAGCTGTTCAACCTCTAAATTCCAGCACCAGCATCCCAAATAGCTGTTCAACCTCTGAATTCCGGCACCAGCATCCCAAATAGATGTTCAACCTCTGAATTCCAGCACCAGCATCCCAAATAGATGTTCAACCTCTAAATTCCAGCACCAGCACCCCAAATAGATGTTCAGCCTCCTCTGAGGAAAAGCAGCCTTGAAGACACCAGCATAAACAAGCATGGATAGGATGCTCTTGGCAAAGCAGAAGGAAATTGGGATGTGTATATGGACAAACACCCCCTGGACCCACACCAAGGAGATCCAGAGCTCCATCTCCAAGTCCATTTTATAGGCAGATTGCTGGGATTGAAGGGGCTTTTCAAAATTAGCAGTGTAGAAAAACAACATTTTCCTCTCAATTTCCATAAAAAGAGCTTTTTCAAGAAAACAAGGAGCAGAAAACCCCTGCTGGCACCTGAGCACAGCAGTAACACAGATTTTTAGTGCTGCTCCTTTCTCTGTGCTGTCTCCACAGGATCTTCACCCACTGGACAATCTTCCCACATGGGCAGTTTGAAGCCCATGAAAAATAAAATGAGAGACAGGTACCTATGGAAAGGGAGTGCAGGAGCTCTGCACCCTCTCTAGCCTGAGGAGCAGGGCAGTTTTTGCAGGCTTTGTGGAAAGGAATGTGGAGGAGATCTGAGAAATGGTGAGCTCTGCAAGCAGCCCTCTCCAAATGTCAAGAGAACTTCAGGAGAAAGCGCAAACTCGTTTGAAATTCAGCCAGCAGGGAGTGTGAGCCAGCTGGAGAGGGTCCTTGAAAGCCAAGGGAGGAGCTGCAGCTCAAGGGGTGGATTGTAAAGGATTGGCAAAGTGAAGATGAGGAGTTTTTGCTCCACGTGGCCCAGGGGAACGTGCCAGCTGAGCTGGTGAGGCTGCTGACCCCAAAGGAGACAAGAGTTGTCACATTCCCTGATGGATTCCCTGATGGAATCACTGCTGGGTGCCAGAGCAGTGTCACAACAACAGATGAGAGGCCAGAACGAGCTGTGGCTGTGGGAACAGATGGGAAGGGCTCCGTGTCTTAGGGATGATACAGAAAAAGGATCTGTGGATCTGCCTGAGCCTCTCTCCCAGGACCCCTCCTGCTGTTGAAAAGCTGAGTCTAACCCATTTCTAACAAGTCACTGTGCTCAAGATGGAGTTCAGGTTCAGGCACAGCCACTTTATAAAGCTGAGAATACATTCAAAAGCAATCAAATTAATTAAAGCAGCCATGGAAGTGCTGCCAAGCAGCTCCATCATTATTAGGTTCAACAGGATAAGCAAAACCAGTCCTGAAATAGTCTCAGCTTAAAATATCCTGCTTCCCACCTTGTTTTCAAACACACCTGAACCTGCTACCTTTTATTGCTGAAAGGAGTGCACAGAAGAATGGCATTTCCATGGCAAAACAACCCAAGAGGGATGAAAGCTCTGGTAAAAGTTAATACCTGTCCCAAATTTCAAGAGGTTAGTCATTAATTCTCCTTTTAAATATGTGTATAAGGGCAAACCATGAAGCCACCCCAA
Source organism: Anthoscopus minutus (assembly GCA_013399455.1). Lineage (NCBI taxonomy): Eukaryota > Metazoa > Chordata > Aves > Passeriformes > Paridae > Anthoscopus > Anthoscopus minutus. Next base: position 6,330 of record VWYI01036668.1, on the reverse strand, counting down.
GGTTAGGACTCTGAGCAACCTGTTCTAGTGGAAGATGTTCCTGCCCATGGCAGGGATTGGAATGAGATGATCCTTGATGTCCCTTCCAACATAAACTGTTCCATGATTCTAAGGTGGACAGTGAAGCTTCTCCACTTTTATAATGCAATATTTGCACTAAATCCTTAGAAATCTCGGGATGATGCATGTAAATGATATTTATCCTGCACTAAAGGCATTTTCTGCCAAGACATGTATCAATAATTTACAGAATTACAATTAGCCTGCAAGTAGGTACAGGGAAGAACAGTAAAAAAAAAAGGTATTTAAGAGTGTAAGGAAGGTGACAACTCTGAATTCACTATGCAACAATTAGTCTTCCTTACCTGCCTTGCAACCATTTATTATTGAAGAAATATGAAGCTACAGTGACACAGATGTGAAACAAAGTCACCCACTGAGGACACTAAAACCCAAGATTACATTACCACAGATGGACCAGTAAGGTCAGGGGCAGAATGTGAAATGACTGTTCATTTAGAAACAGGCCTGTGTGCATCAAGAATGCCAATTTACTGCTTTTTCTTACATCTGGGTAATGTTTAAAGAGGGATTTGGCACACAGGAGGATACAGCACAATTCTCTGCCACAAAACCACCCCAGCTGAATCTGTTGGCTGCAGTCTGAGACCAGACTGGGATGTTCACGGGGCTGTGCTGAATTATTAATGCCTGCCTGGTATCACATCACATGCCACAGGTCAGAGGCACCTTTTGGATATTCTCCTGCCACACTGGAGAAGAAACAATGCCTGAAATCAGAGAGGGGGTCACCCACCACGCTCTGGGAGGGCTCAAATGAGCAATCCAAACCCCTGGGACAGCTCTGAGCTCTCCTGTGACACTGACAGGACAGGACAAGGCTCCTTCCCCTGGCAGGAGGGAGGGGCTGCCACTTGCAAACTCCTTGGATGAGCTGCTTGAAGAGTGATCAGGAGCTTAAGAAGTGATACTTCCATGTGGGGAAAATCCTTGAAAGGGGGAAGAAAATTCCCTTCCAAGCATTGTGCCCTGGGTGTTTACAACCCAAAATGCCAGGTCTGGCAGGAAGCAGGGAGAGGGGGAGGATTCCTGGTCGCAGGAGAGCTCACCTGGAATGCTCTGCCAGCTCTGGGGCTCCCAACAGCAGAAGCAGCTGCTGGAGAGAGTCCAGAGGAGGCTCCAGAGCTGCTCCAATGGCTGGAGCCAGGCTGGGAGAACTGGGAATGCTCACCTTGAGAGGAGAAGGCTCCAGGGAGAGCTCAGAGCCCCTGGCAGGGTCTGAAGGGGCTCCAGGAGAGCTGGAGAGGGACTGGGGACAGGGATGGAGGGACAGGAGCTAGGGAATGGCTCCCAGTGCCAGAGGGCAGGGATGGATGGGAGACTGGGAAGGAATTGTTCTCTGTGAGAGTGGTGAAGGCCTGGCACAGGTGCCCAGAGAAGCTGTGGCTGTCCTTGGATCCCTGGAAGTGCCCAAGGCCAGGCTGGATGGGGCTTGGAGCAGCCTGGGACAGTGGAAGGTGCCCCTGCCATGGCAGGGGTGGCACTGGATGGGTTTTCAGATCCCTTCCAACCCAAACCAGGCTGGGATTCTGTGGCTGCTGAGAGCCATCAGCTGAAGAGCAGCTTCACTCTTCTCTAGGCTGAGCTAACCACATTCCCCAATTTATTTTCCAGGGCCAAAGCAAAGTTTAATAAGCTCCTTTTGAGATCCTTTGAGGATTTCTGAGTGGAAAGCACTGGAAGTGCCCAGAGTACACAAATTGTGTTGGGGTGATAAAGCAGTGAACAGGGACATTAATTCTGAGCAGTGTGGGAATTCTCAAAGACAAGGCTCATTTCTGAGCTGGAAGGAGCAAAATGTCACAAGAAAAACACACTGGAAATGGGAAAACCATCCAGAAGAATGCTCCATTTGACACTGTTGTGCTAAACTCTGCAAAGCTAGGTCACAGAAAATAAAATGGGATAAGGAAGACTAATTTGTGTGTATTGTTGCAAACATTTCAAGGAAATTAATTTGATGTGATGAAACAAATCAACTTAGGATTTTATAATCAGATCTAGGCAGGTTCCTTCTATGCCAGTTCTCACACCCAGGGGATGGTGATAAACCTGAAAAACTGCAGTTCTACTGAGCAATGAATTAAATTTTCATGCACTGCTGGCCAGCACACTTGAACTTTACTCACTAACCCATTTCCCATAAGATGTCCACAGACATGCCAAGCCTCTAATGCAGCTTCAAAATATCTGTTTTTGAGCTGCCAGAGAAATTTCCACTGCTTGCCACAAAAGTTCATGCTGGCTTCAGGTACACAACAGACAGGGAAACCTGAGAGGCACTGGAGAGCCCTGACCAATGAATTCTGCGTTCCTGAGCAGGAAGACAGGAACATATTCCAGTTTGAAAACTGTGTTGCCAGTCTAAAGGACTTAAAACACACCTAATTTGACTGAGAAGTAGCATCAAATACCCAGGTAAGACTCTGAAGTCTCACCTTGCCCCAGTCTAACCATGCAAGGCTGCAAAAGGATTAACACTACTCCACACATAACACAGCCAACACAAAAAAGCTCCAATTCCTACAGAAATTAATCCTAAAACAGCCCCACAGGGCTTTTCCAGTAAGTGTGACATGCAAGGGATGCTACTGGGGTGAAGCACTGTCCATGTTTTATGGGCTACTTCATTTATTCAGGTTATTATCATTTATTCAAGGCTTCTCATAATTTAAAGGCAACTCTATTTTATGATGATATTCCTGGCTTTTCTCCTCTGATTAATGGGCTCACTCAACAGCCACAAAGATGGGTCAAGGTAGGATGGGAGCATCCAGGATATGAACAGTCCCCTAATAAAATGAGTAACTGGGGATCATTTTGGTTTCCCTGCAAAGCAAGTGCACACAAATGCATTCAGACTGGCTTGGGCACTTTTGCTCGTGCTGCTATCACACCTGTCTTCAGAAATAGCAAAAATGAAGTGACAAATACCCATGGATTTTGTCAGGGGTAAAAAAACCCCTCAGCTCTATGGTCTCCCATTGTTCTAACTAAGCAGACATTAAGAACAACATTAAACCTTTCCCCATTTCTTAGCTGTTGATACAGAACCATTTTAGACATTTCTGCTCTAAATAAATGACATGAATTGTACTTTTTGCTGTCTTTCTTCTCCTCTCAGTCTTAAAACTCTGATTACTGTGAGTGATCATGACACACCTACAAAGTAAAACACCCTTTTATGCAGGTTTTCCTTAGAAAGGAGCTCTCCTAACATCCCCAAATCCAGATTTTTTTTGCCTCTATGCCCTGCCCTGGTGAATTGTACATAAAACCACGTTTTCCACACCTACCTCATCCCTGTAAAGAGGACTGGTGTAGTACATGATGTCCATGGCGCTGCTGTTGAGCATATCCCGTAAACCCCGCACTTTATCCGGAGTTATGGAGTCCACAGTGTCTGGGAAAGAAAAAAAAAACCCAAAAAGGAGACTTAAATTACATCCAGGAGAATGATAAAATAGAATCATGGAATGGTTTGTGTGGGAACTCAGGATGGAGGGAATATTTCTCTGCCTGTCCTGAGCACTCCCAACCCTCAGGAAAGCTCCTTCCAACCTCTGTTCATGGAGAAAGCTTCCAGAGCTTTCTGAGGGGTTGGAAACAACCCCAGTGTCAATTAGGTAGCAGTGGAATTAGTAATTATTTAGTGAAAATGAATTCTTTAGGTTTGATATACTGTGGGTGTGAGTGAGGGGTCAAGATGGAGGATTGTGGGTGCTGCCTCAGTTTCCCTTCTTCTCCTTCCCTCACTGCATTTTCTGCAGTGCTGAGAGCACAATCTCATTGGGCAGAGTTTGTGCAGTGCCATGTTAGGTGAATAGATCAATAACCAGTTATTGGTAGCACAGGGATAACAACAGACATTTAGAACACGTGGAGTTCAATAATTGGATTGTTTGGTTTGTACCTAAGGGCACATTTTGTCTCCTTGAGGGCAGAACGGCCTCGTGTTTGTGAGAGAGCAGAGCCTGCACCATGCACGGCTCAGAACTCATGGTGAGATACAATAAACAATCCCTGGGGACCAAAAAGAGGTTCCTCTGCTTCGTTCATAAACAAAAACCAAGAAGAACTCAGGGGGCTGGCCAGGCTAGGCCACCCCACACATTGGGAATAACCCAACAGGTCTGGGTTGGAAAGGACCTTAAAGCTCATCCAGTGCCACCCCTGCCCTAGGCAGGGACACCTCCCACTGTCCCAGGCTGCTCCAAGCCCCATCCAACCCAGCCTTGGAAACTTCCAGGGATGGAAAAGTTCAAAGCTGTACAAACAAAAACCAAAGAAAAATCCAAGCAAGGCACAAGCAGAGGACACAGATGAATTTTCTGGGGAGAATTCTGCAGCCTGCAGCTGCTGGGAACAGCAGAAGAGCAGAGTCCTGTACCTCCATCCAGGGTCAGCTTTGATCTCCACTCCACTGGAAGGAATTCCACGTGCGTTGCGAGATTGGAAAAATACTTTTCTTCCACTTTTCTTGCAGTATCTCGCATCCTACAAGAAAGAAATGAATGTTTTCCTGTAAAGACTACTCTTGGCACAACACATTTCCTGAGTTACTGCTTCTCCATCTCTACTAAAACATGTGATGCCCTCCATTTCAAGCTTTTATTATGAAATGCTTAAGCTCACACAGTTTCTGTGCACTGCCTGCTCAAAAGAGTCTGAATGTATCTCAGTATGGGCTAAACATAATCCACCTAAATTCAGTTCAAAGGTATCTGTTAATTCTGGTGCATTTGGGGCTGAATGTGAAAAGTAAGGATTATAAAATAAGAAAATAATTAGAAAATCAGAAAACAGAAAATTAAGAATTTCACCTCTGCTTTGAAAACAGGAATCCACTGAAATCAACCATTTGATCAGTACATAAGGAAGACAATTCAGTGCTTTTAAACACAAAGGAAACTCTTTAAAATGTGGCTTGAAAGAGAAGAATTTTATTTTAATTTTACAGACTGAATTGGAAGGCTTGAGAGCTCCAAGGGTGAGAACCAGGATCACTAAGAAGTGTTTGAACTTGCAGGAGCAGATGGAGAGGCTTTTAGAAGACTTTTCATTTTTACAGCATATCTGAACATGAACTTTGCTGCACCTCTCTCAAGGGATGAGAAAAACTTCAAATACCTCGACCCCAAAGTATCTCTGACCCTTTCTGTTGTTTGGGGGAAAATGGGAATAATGGTAAGTTATGCTCTTTTAAAAACATGACTTTTTTAATGTTGTGTGAAAAACCTATCCTTGAAAGAGAAAAACTAGCATGAAATAAGACAAAATATCAAATATCCAGGCATTCTACCAATGTTACTCGACATCCAGAGCAAGGAAGTGTTTTATTTCCTCTCCTTCCTTTACCTGGATCCTGGCCCCAAGAGTATTCCCATTTTTGAAGATGAGCACAAAAAACCAAATCCAACTCCAGTGCTGCACTTCCAGCACTTGGTTCCCAGTTCCAACCATCAAGTTTTTTATTTATTTCAGATTTTCAATGCATTTTTTCCCCAATTTTCAAAGCAATCTCCTTTTAGTTAATTCTACAACCAAAGGCACAATGGCATTAATCTTCCACCTGCACTTCCACCTGTCCAAATGCTTTTTAGTGAGTTTAATCCTTGAGCTGAGGCACTTTCCTTGGATGTATTAATGCTCCTCTGTTCTCCAGGAGAAATGAGACAGCTCAGGATAAATCACTACCAACACCTGGGACAGGAATTGCTTCAGCTGCTCCACGTGCTGGGCATTCCTGAACTATCCAAAAATCTGGATAACTCTGCCAAAACCTGTCTTGAAAAGGAGAAGGATGGGATAGGAAGAGGTATGATAGTCAATGATTTGGACAAAAAAGAACCACCAAAGTATTTTCTACAATTATCTCTTCTTCTCTCTCATGTTTTTTTTGTTTTTAATTTGTTTTTTCCCAGAAGATGTTCATTATGCTACTAAAAAGCAGGTTGATCAAGAACCACACTTTTGAGAGAGGCAGTGAAAACACATTTCCATCAATGACACTTATTTTCTGATGAAAGAAAAAAGGAGGAAGGGGTAGAAAAAAGAGGGAAGAGAATGAAATGGGGAAAGGGGGAAAGAAAAGGAGAAAGGAATAAAGGGTGGAAGAGGAAAAAGGGGAGAAAAGGAAAAAATGGGTAAAGTGAGAAAAGGGGTAAAGTGAAAAAAGGGGTAAAGTGAGAAAAATAAGGAGGAAGAAAAAAGGGGGGAAGGAAAAAGGGAAAGGGAAAAAAGGGAAAG
>VWYI01036667.1:2154-23694 GCA_013399455.1 Anthoscopus minutus | reverse complement strand
ACAAGCATCATAAAGTCACCTCAGGACATAATCTTATCACATCAGGGTTTTATTTTAATGTGCATATAGTGCATATAGTGTTGCCTTTTTCTCAACCTGGAAATAAAACTTGCGCTACTTTTAGTAAAGAGGTTGTATAAAAGTGGATCTTTATTTGAAGGTTGTCAGGGGTAGTTACAGAAAGATGTCCAAAACACTCACCCCCTCAGCGGGGAGTACATGTTTAAAAGTCTTTGGAAATTAACATAATTGATAAAAAGCACCAATTAGGAGGACAAGTGCTGATGCAATTTGCCCCCCAGGTCAAGCTCCTCCTTTGGAGTCACCCCTCGGCTCTGGCTCTACTCTGTCCATGAAAATCTCGAAGAGCCATTCTAGGCCTTGGTTCCAGGAAGAACCAAGATAGCACTGGGGCCTTGTACCCTCTCGGGCTTGGAGCTCTGGAATTTGTTTCGTTGTTCTGCATAGGGAAAGGCCATGGAAAATGGCCTGGGAAAACAAGTCACTAATAGAATATGCTACAGAGCAACAAATATATATGCAAAGAATACAGAGAACATGTAAAAGGAAAAATGCAAAAACCAGAATGGCATCAATGTGTGCATAAAGGCCTTTTAATGTGCAGCTCTCCAAGAGAGCTTTGGGGCTCTCAGCTGGACAATAATGACCTGGGTCAGACCTGCTGTGTCATTTGCTTTTAGGCACACCCAAAGGCCCTCACTGTTAGACCACAGCAGCCTCTGATTCTGCCCTCTTCCTGTCCCTGAGTAGGGATGGAGCATTGCTATACTTTCAGGTAGCTATTTGTGAAAACTTCCAGCATTCCAACCTCCTCTGCCTTCTGTGGAGGCTTGGTGTGGAATCCCCCCTGGCTCTTCTGGGTTCAGAGCATACTCAGGCTGGCTCTTCTGAAACCCATGCTCCTTGCCCCCTTCAGTGCGCTTAGCAAGACCTTTTAAGTCCACAATGTTGAGCAAGTGAACCTGCAGGACAGGGACCTTTCCAGCCTGATCCGCCCTTGTTCCTGTGTGTCACTGCACACGACATGGAAGAGAACAGCACCAGGGGCCTGTGTGTCCTAGGGCTCAAGTTTTGTGCCGCTTTAGCTCCACAATGATGCAAAAGACACAGGTAAAGTGAAGAAGCCTAAGTGCTTATTAAACAAAAGCAAAGGGGTAGGCTGGGAGGAACAAAGGGAATGGGCAGGGTCTGAGGGCTGGAGGGAGGGAATTGTCAACAGGCAAGGAGGAAGGAGGAGCTCCTGGAGCTTTCCACAGGCTCAGCTGTGAACAGCATTGGCTAAGCTTGGAGCTCCAGTGGCACTGAGAGGTGGTGCCCCTTTCTCTGTCTCCTGGTCCTGTTCTAGGGACACCAGTTGTCTCTGTTCAGAAGACATGCTTAGTTCTGCAGCTCCTTGGCAAAACTGAGCTGGAATATTCAGGCTGGAACAGGATGGGCTGTCTCCTTTCCCGAGCGCTTAAAGGGCTAGAAGAGAGAGGAACAGAGCCATGGTCAGAGCCAGGATCTGCAGGAAGCCAAGGAGAGCCTCCTGCCAGGGCCATCCCAGCCAGCTCTCACCATGGCCAGGAGGGAGCAGGAGACAAAGGGCCAGAAGGCGTTAGCCATAGATCCCCCACGGGTCCCTGAGACCTCTGCATGCTCTGCCCACACCAACCCTCATCCACATGGAGAGCGGAGGCCTCAGCAGCTGGGGCAGGGATTGCAGCTTCCCCCACCAGTCCCCACTGAGGGCCCACTGCCCTCACTCACCCTCATGGATAAGCTGGAGCTCTTCCTGCTGCTCCTTCACCGTCTGATTGAAGATCCCTGGCAAAAGAGAGCCTCTCATGGCCCAAAGTAGTACAGTTGTCCCACCGGGGCACTGCCAGCCCTGTGGCTACACACCCTCCTGCCCCGGCAGGGCTCAGCGTGGGCCATTCCCCCACATGGTTCTCGCTGTCAGGGCAGCAGCTGGGCTGGGGCCGAGCTGCGACAAGGCAAGGGTGGCAGGGAAGGGACCCTGGGCTCGTGTCTCACCAATTAACTTCATGGTTGCCTGTCGCATGAGCTTCTGTGGGCTCTGCAGGCGCAGCAGGGCCTGGTGCAGGTTTTCAGGTGCTCAGCTCTCCTCTACTTGCTGCAGAGAGGGCAAGGAGGGAAGGGCTTTGCCCCTCAGCTGGGAACTCCCTACACCCGGCACTGGCCTCCCTGGCCTACAGAGCCCCAAAGCCCGGCTGGCTGCTGCTGGTGCCAGGCTCTGGAGGAGGCAGAGGCTCAGGTGCTGCCTGGGAGCTGCAGTGCCACCCTGCAGCCTGGCTGGGCCAGGGTTCCGTGGGCCCACAGCTCGGGGCCTCAGGAGCCTGGAGAACAGTCTGCATGGCCCAGGGAAGAGAACAGCATTGTGAGGCACAGGCTGCTGCCCTTGGACACAGCACTGGGCAGGGCCACAGCTGCCTGCCCCATACACTGAGCACCGGGGGCAGGGGGCTTCTCCAGGCTGCAGCTTGGGCTTCCAGGCTATCCTTACCATGCAATCATTGAACTTCAAACCTCATTCTTTTATCAGCAGCTTCTCAAGATCCCTCCTCTTCAGGAACCAAGCTGCACAAAGCAGTGTTTCACAAGAGGCCTGGAACGAAGCAGAGAGCCAGAGCTGGCACCACAGCCCAGGGCACAGGAGCCTCATCCTTGTGCCAAGGCCAGGGGAAGCTAGAGCACTGCGAAGTGCCAGAGCTGGAGGAAGCCGAGCCTCCTCCCACGGGAAGATGAGCAGCCCACAAGTCCTTACCTCTGCCATGTGCCTGTTTTTATTGTGCCAGTAGATTAAAAGTGAGAACAGGCTCTGGCTCACAATAGCCTTCAGGAGATCTTTTTCCTTTTTCGCTGCTGCCTCCGTCACCTTTTGAAACAGGTGAATGGAGAGCAGCTGCACATGGCTGTTTTCCTGGTGGCAAAGATGAGACCTCAGTATCAGCTTCTCCCAGCCCACTTGGGCAACAACCCAGAATTTCTGGGCACAAAGTTTCTGGGCAGCATCCAGTGCCTGTGGCTTGGGGCGCAGAGCCTTATATTCTCAAAGAGGGGCACAAGTGCCTCAGCCAGCTTCAGGGCAGTGTTGCTGCATCTTGCAGACACCAGGATGTGTTTGTCCTGGGGCAAATTCATGAACACAGAGAGGGTCATCCTGACCACCTCTCCATCTGTGTCTCTCAGGAGCTCCAGTAACTTTGCAGACAAGTTGCATATGCTTTCGGCCTGTGTGGAACACAAAGCCATGCTGTGAACCTGGCTGGCAGCAAGACTGTGACTGGCTGTAGCAGCGAGACTGCCCCAGCACTGCAACCCCACCCTGCTACTGGGGAGCTCAGAAGCCAAAGGCCTGTCCCAAAGCACTCAGGAAGCTGAACTGGGAGGCAGGAGAGCTGGGAGCAGCTATCTCAGTGGCCAAAGCCCAGCCAAACCCAAGGGGCTGCATGCTCCAGCCTCACACTGCCAGCATGGCTTCAGCCACTGCCCCCTTCTCACCATCAAGGGATACTTGCTGAGCACCACCAAGCCTCTGAGTGGCACGTGGCACCTCTCCCTGCACTGGGCCTGCAGGTGCTTTGACAAGATTGTCAGCATCCTGCGAGCACATACCTCCAAGTCCAGGGAGACCAGGAGCTGAAAGGCAGAGGGCAGTGACAGGGGACCTGGCTAGCAGGAGCCTGGAAATGCTCAAGGTCAGGCTCCAGCAGCAGCACCGGGTGCATTCTAGGCAGCTGCAGCTGCAGGAGACCAGAGAGCTGGGAGACAGCTCAGCAAGACAGCACTGGCCTTCAGGCTCCACAAGGAGTGCCAGGGCAGGCAGATCCCATCGGGGCCAGCAGACCCATTGCATAGTGGTGGGTGTCAGCAGAGAGCAGTGTGTCCCAGACAGGCTTGCGCTCCAGAGCCACCATCACATCATCAGACTAGAGCAGGCAGAGCAGGGCCTTCATGGTGTGCCCTGCAAACCTGTGTGCAGAGCAAACCCAAGGTCACACTGGGAGCCCTGGCCCTGGCCACAAGGGAATGGGAAGGACAGGATGACTGGGACCTTTTGGGGTTGGTGGGAAGGCAGTGCTCCTTCTGGCATGCTCTCCAGAAGCCATCAAGGTCCTCTGGCACCTGCTCTGCGGTGACAAACACTCGGAAGAGCAGAGCCACAAGCAGGTGGGCCAAATGAGGGATGGTTGTGTTGTAGCACTCAGGTGCCTGGGCAGTCACTGACAGCACCAAAGTGCCTGCAAAAGACAAACGATCTCAAGCACTCAGTGACAAGCTATCCATGTGCCAGGGCCGAGGGGGAGATGCAGGGGAAGCGCCTGGCCAGCTGACCCTGAGCCTGCCCCTAGGCCAGGTTTCAGCCCAGCACCTGAGGCAAAGAGATGGAAGACAGAAAGAGGATGCATAGCTGCTGGAGAGGTGACCCTGGGGCAAGCAAAGGTCAATTCCAGAAACTCACAGCCAGGGCAGGGATGGCCTTGTTGTCCCCATCGGAAGTAGACGTGCTGTGCAGTGGTCTGTGCTCCATGACTCAGAGCAGTGCTGGAAGGACCTTTTCGACTGCTGGTCTTCATAATCCTATGGTTCTCCACATCATTGCAGCAGCTGTGTGGGACCAGAGCTCTGTGTCAAAAGGACCTCAGCCACACACTCACTGCAGCTGTGTGAGGCCGAGTGACAGTGACAGAGCTCCTGTGCCCTGAGGGGCAGCAGACTCAGGAAACAGAGGGGCCCATGGGTTGTGGAGCTCTCTGCCTGTCTGACAGAGCCCACTGGACAGGCTCTGCAGGGCAATGGGCTCTGGAGGCCAGTGAGCCCTGAGCTCTCAACATACTTGCACCTCTTACCTGTCACATGATGGGGCACAGCTTAGGAGGGTCAGCACCACGTCAGCAGGGTGTTCTTCAGCCAGCCTCAAAATGTTAAGGCACAGCCTGGCATCAATGGTGACATGGGACACAAGGCTGTGGTGAATGCCCCTCACCATGGCTGGCACCTGGAGGGGGCATGAGGAAGACCTGGAGTGCTGCCCAAGGGAGCAACTTCCTCAACTTCTCCCAAGAAGTGATTCCCTTCCCACCACACTGTGCTGGCCTCAAAGGCTGAGGTGACCTAGTGGCTGGGGTTTGAGGGGCCAGATGATCCTAGAGGGCCTCTAGCCCTGGCCTCAGGCTGCTTACCTGCTGAGTAGAAATACCCATCTGCTTGAAAAAATCCAGTGTGGGAGCAAGAATCAGAGTTGGAGTGCTGTAGGCCTTTACAATGCTGGAGCTGATGTTTGTGATGGCTGTGCCCTCAGTCAGTGCTGTGATCAGGCATTGCCCTACCAGAGCTTTCTGTGCACCCCGTGGATGGTGCACTGACGTCAGGCTTTGCCTGCATCTTGGTGGGCCTGGAGTCAGCTTCAGCTGCGCTCTCAGCGGCTTTGGTGGCCAGATACGCAAGAACCTCCCCAGTATCTGCAGCTGAACAAAGAATAGGAAGAGAAGGATGTTCCATGGAGGGCTCCAAGCATGTTGCTCGGCTGAGCAGTGATATCAGGCCCAGCCCAGGCGGGGATGGTCGCAGGTATCTGCACTGCTCTGCAGAAGTGGCCATGGACAGGGTCCTGCTCTTGTGTCTGGTCCTTGCCTTCATCTGTCAAAGAGTGCATGCAGCCAGAGCTGAGGGGTTGTGGGAGAGGCTGGAGAGCACAGTCCAGCCTGGTGCTCCGCAGGGGATGGAGCAGGGCTGCCAGGGACATCAGCCTCAGCTTCTGTTCAGTATTGTTCATGGGCACGTCCACAGGGGCTGGGATGGGATGGGGCCTAGCTAGCTGCCAGCAGAAGCCACGTGGCCCAGCTCTGCTATTCACCATCCTGTGGCATCTGGAAGTGCTCCAGGTTTTCAGGCTGCTGTGCGGGGATAGCTGTGGGGCCTTTGTTTTTTTTCCTCCCAAAAACACTGAAGAGGTTGAGGACTCTGTCTGCTATCCTGCTCTCTGACCTTGAGGGCAGCTTCAAGACAGATGCCTTGGGAAAGGTCCGTCCAGGAGTCCTGCAGTCGGGCCACAAGGCCAGCAACAGGAGGAATGCCTTGGGAAAGCTCCAGGCCAGCAACGAACGAGCTGGCTGTGTGTGCTTCTCACAGCACAGCTCTGCATGTCCTGTCCTGTTGCTTGCATAGAGCCCTCTGGTGTGGCCACATCACTGCCAGCACCTGCGCCACTGTTCCGTTCCACAGTGACTGAGCTGAACCATGTCTCAAATGGTCCTTAGACACACTGCCACATTCCCTGGGCTTCCCTCAGCCCACCCAAAATGCCCCAGATTAGAAGGGATCCTTTGCCCCAAATGTCTAAGTCAGCCCAGGAAACAGCAAGATCAGCAAAGTCCACAGGGAAAGACCCTCCACAGCGCTAGGACCCAAGAGCCCAGATTGGTACTGTCCCTGCACCAGTGCAGCTTCCAGCAAGCAAGACACAAATGTGTCTTGCCAAGAGTTAAAATGCACCAGATAGGGATGGTGTCATTAGAGTATGCATAGAGGCCTTTTAATGCCCAGCTCTCAGACCTCTGGGGTCCTCAGGTGGACAGTAATGATCCAGGTTCATCTCTGCTGAAATAGTAGCACACTCTGCTGTTTGGGCTGGTCTCTGCAGGCCCAGGCAGATGCCAAAGTTGCTCTTCACAGCCTTCTCCCCTACCCCTCTGCCAAGTGCAACAGGCCTCAAGGACCGAAAGGACCGCAGGGAGTCAAAGGGAGGCATTTGCACCTACCTCACTGGGTAGTACCTTCCTTGAGAAGCAGCATCTACACCAAAGGCATTTCCCCAAAAGGTGTAGATTTCCTGGGGAATACCTACCTAAGCTTAAGAAATGCTGGCAAGTCTGAGTTACTTTAAATTACTAACTTTGGTCTTTTCAGCACAGGCAGTCCAGCTGGAGCTCATCTTCTCCCAAGGGTGTTTCCATGTGTCGGTTCAGGTGTGACTCTTGAAATTACTTCATTCCTTAAGCAGTTCTTACTAAAACTTTACCCCCTCTGTGTATGGATATATAAGAACACCATTTTACAGTAGATACGGTATAATTTTCATTTAATCACTTCAGCAGGAACAAGTGCATAGAGATAGGAATGTTATGTGAATCAGTTTTTAAAATTTATTTTTAACATAATAATACTGCTTATTATTTTTATTAAATGGAAATATGCTTATCTATTGTTTCTTCCTTACAAGTTCAATGAATGTTTAATTTTCACTCATTGATATTGTCCACATAGAACAAGCCTCTTTTGCTCAAATCTTGCACACTGCAAGCAAGTTTACACACCAGGATAGAAGAACTTTCTGTGGTGGAACCTGCTGACTTCTGCCAGGAAGAATTTTAGGAGGTCGAAATGGGATGTACTTCTCTGAGAAATGAGGACATGATTGCTGAGAGTCTTAATACTTCTGTGTAGGCAATAAATAAACATTTTCTGTAATACAGAATACTGTTTGCAGCTGTCTGTGGATCAGGGCGGAAGTATTGGGGACTGAAGTGTTTTTTACTAATGTAAAATATAATGTAATGTTGGGATAGAGAAATTTTTTTCCTGTACACATCCCAGTGCCTGCTTGCTACCATGTGTAACTGGGCATCTCTACCTTCAAGAATTAAAAAAATTAGAACATTGTTTAAGTATATAGTGGAACTTCTTTATATTCCTCTGGTAAAGAATACTAAAATTACCTTTGGCCATCATATGCATTCATCTTTCAGAGGAAGACTGTGTACTGGTTTGAGAGCAAAACCAGTGAGAGACCCCAAGTCAGAAATACAATTTATTAAGAAATAGGAAGAAAAGAAAGAAAGCTACTGACAAAGTCAGAATACAACCTGATAGCCTGTTGGTCAGGGTGTTGGCTGTAGTCCAATGGTACCAGATGGGCCTGGTCTTCCTCTGAGAGTCCAGTGAACAAAGGCACCTTGGTGCCCCAATTCTCTGGTTTTTATCCAGGTAGAGAGGCTTGGCTCCTCCCCCTGGATGGAGCATTTTCCAGTGGGATGATATAAGATTATCAGTGGACTTAATGGCCTATTAGCAGAAAACCTCTCCCTGGAGGGAGGATGGGTCATGGGAGAGATAAGGAAATTGTCTTGCTGGTTTCTTATCAGTTGGCTTATCTACACAAGATTGCATCATTTCCCCTCATTCCAGTTCCAACGGATGGTGATAGAATAACACACCTTTGATTACATTTTGCACTGTAATCCATGACAGACTGCTCCATTTTTGCCCTTTTTTTGAACAGAATTTTAGTATAAAGAGGTCTAGACTGGCACAAGTAATTGTACACAGTGAGCTCTTAGAGGTAAATTTCTGTTAACTAAAGCTGACAGCCCAATGTCATCAAGGAAGCATTTAGTAGCACACAGTTACATATAAACTAATATTTAGTTGCACATTTTGCCAACAACCAGTGAAATCCACCAAAGAAATGTCTTCATTTCCATGTTCTTGTATGCAAAATCTTTTCAGGCTCAGCAAGGTGCTTCTAAGTGTTGTACCATTGCTTTGTGACTTCAATTTTGTATGGGAATCTTTGATACTCCAGTCCTGCTGTGGGGAATGCCATCAGTACCATTCTATCTCAATTCTCCCATTACTCCATTCACAGGTAAAAACAAATCTTCTAAAGGGTTTTACCAATGAAAATGCTCAGTGAAAGTCTATTTTCCCTGCTAACAGACAGCTCACCATTGGGCTGTGATCAGCTTCTGTTGTTGGAAGAAACTTAAAACCAGATAAACTATTCTACACTCCAAGGAGCAAAAGTTTATTTTGGCTTTGTATGAATGCTGGCCACAATCTAATCATTCTGTCTGTTCTTCAGAACCCTGACAGTCCTGCCTCACAGTCCTGTTTGACAACAGATGTTCTGTACAGCTTCCTGTGATTTCCAAACTGAATCATACTGCAGTAATTTGAACACTGCAAATGGGCACTTAAATTTTTTATATTTTCAGTTATACTGGGTTTCAAATCCAATATCCATTACAAATAGTCACATTAAAAAAACCCTCTATTCTAATAGAGACCTTTTTCTGGTTTTGTTCAGGTTGTTTTTAAGTCATTTTGTAATTCAATGTGACAAAGTCTCCTACTCTGTGCCAATCACTCCAGTTGCTCACCAAGTAATGCTCCTGACACATCCATTCAGTTGTTTTTCCTCTTCTTGGTGCATATGATCTTCTGTTCTCCTTTGCCAAGTGCAGCAATAATGTCATAAACAGTGCAAAACAGTCACTTTATTCACAAGCCCCTTATTCCCAGAAAGTCAATCATCCTCCCTGAAATACCTATATTTACAAGAGACAGAGCATTTATCAGAGAATTAGATCTAGTTTCTCAACATTCTTATTAGCACATTTAAATGAGAATTAGTCACAGGGAGTGTACTTCTCTATTCCTTTTCTTAATCACTTTTACATTTCTAAACACTCGAAGAATTAGATATTTAGGGTGCAATGGCACAGAATGGGCATTAAGAACTGTTACTGTCACCAGCTCTGACAGAGAATAGTTGCAAAGGCAGATTCCATTTCGGCAGATGAAGATTTGGTACTTAAATAACCTGAGTTTAGCAGCCATTTGTCTCAGCTGAGGTCATGGCAGGATGGTTTGTTTCCTGATGAGGCATCCTTTCAAACTGCTGCCCTGGGGGTGTAGCAAGGGTCACGTCTCAAGGCAGCTTTGTTACTGGGCAAGTCTTCAACATTTTTCTCTGACAGAAAACAGACATTGTCTCATTACATTGGTGTTACTGTTTCATCCTTCAATAAGCACAAGAACACTTCTCTGGGAGGATGTCCACATCCATCTTTGGGTATGTGAGTATGAAGGGAACTGCAGCAATTGAATGCGTGCTGGAGTTTGCTGTGGGAAGATACAGCAAAAAGCCTTTGTCTTCCTAGACACTCTAACTTGAAGCTGTCTAGATCACTTTTCTCTTTGCCCCATTTTCTGTTTTTAAAACAGATTTCTGGTATTTAATGTAATGTCTCCAAAGCAAAGTCAGATATTTGTATTTCTGAGAAAGAGCAGAGAGATCAAGGTATTGGTTTATCATCTGCAGAGGTCAGTGCAGTCTCAGACAGAATGTGAGGATTGTATGGCTTCCAGCTTTTCCTTTCCTAGACCCTGGAGAGTGGAAGCATCAGAAATACTCTCAGAGAAACACTGCTGGCCAAGACATCTCCATAGCAAAGTGTCCCTCTCTGTCAGAAAACACTTCTACACCAGCAAATTAGCATGATTTTTCTTTCTTTCTCATTTATGGATTTTTACCTTCCTCCAAAAGTAGTAGATTTGACTCTCAAGATCTTTTTATTAGTGAACTTGGCCCATTAGGGGTTAAACAATTCAAAAGTGCTTCTATATAAGGATCCATCCACAAGAGATGAATCTGTGTGAGCTTAGCATGTTTCAGTCATTTTCTATTAATGCGTTTTCTCATTTTCACTGCACTTCAAATGTAGTCTCTGACACCTTTTTCATCTTTGGCTGTTCTTATATTAAAAGAGGTATCACTGACACAAAAATATCTGTGTTCAGCATGAAATTTTATCAAATTTTATCGAAGTTTAGCACCTGCTGCAGATGTTCTTGTCGTTTCCCTGCATCTTTCAGCGGACAAAGCTGTGTTTTGTCCAATTGTTCTCTTTCAGGCCTGATAAAGACTTCATAACCATCAAGAATTTCTTGTGCTCCTCACCCTCAGCCCACTCTTCTGTCTCACTTGGAAAGGGGAAGATTGCCCAGGGGTATAAAGGGGATTTAGTTTCAGCCCATTTCTCTCTGGAGATCACTGCCCTTTTGGGCGCTCTGTCTAGGGCCTGAAAAAATACCCTACCTCTATGAATAAGATTTTCCCAGTACTAAGTTAATAAGACCTCAGCAGCAGCCTTGGAGCCAAAGAGGCTGGAAGTGACTCCAAAGGGCATAGGCTGCGCTTTGCCAGAGCAGCTTCTGGGTTTTTTCTACTGGAGGTTTGTGATTCACAGGCCTATGCTGCTGTTGGAATAGCAAGCACCACTATAAAGCTGTCTTCTTTTTAATGACTTTCAACTTGATAAGGTGTACCTGCCCAGAAATCACCAGTTCTTATCCTTGTGAGAGCTAGTCTTGTCTCAAAGATCTCAGAAATGCTGTAGAAATGCTGTAACCAAGCAAAGCAATTAAACCCTCTCTACAACTGCCTGAAGGGAGTTCAGCCTTTGTAATTCCCTTCCTTCTCTCTGTCATGCTGAAGCAGTAATGGAAGTGAAGCCCTGTCGGCCTTCCTTTCCTTCTAGAAGAAGTTAGCCTGATGGTTCCCTAAATTATCCAGGATCTGAAAGTCAAACTCAACAGAAACAGCTCCCACATGGGAACAGCTGTACACCATCCCATTCAGTGTCTCACAGCCCTTAAATTCTGAAAACAAACTCAAGTAAGGCTTATCTAGATGATTTTCTCTGCAGTCCAGGGAGGAAACAAAATTTCATTACCTTTTTAATGACAGGACACCTTCTTCCAAATCCCTGGCTGCTGTGCTGCTCTAAGAAAGAGCTGCATTCACACTGGGGCTAGAGTGCACTGGAAAGTGGGGAAGGGGGGCAGCTTGACCTGAGGTGGGTTATTCTCTGCTTCTCAGCCAAATACACAGCAATGTCATCAATAACAGATCTGTGGATGATAGAGATTTTTTCCACCTCAACAGCTCTTGCAGAGTGATAAAAAAGAGCTCAGGCAAGGAATCAGCTCCCTTGAATTCTCCTGTCCCTTTCCAGGGGACAGTCAGCCTTTCCAAGTGATATCAATTTTAGAACCGATTTTATTTATGCCATATGTGAACTTAAAAGGAAATATCCCCATTGAGAATGTAGGGAGTACAGAAGGTGTCTTTAACTCAGGAAAAAAGCAACAAAATTTTCCCTGTCTAGAAAAAAAATATTTTAACATAATAGGAAACAGAAAACAGAGCTTTGCTTAGTTTTTTTATTATTATTATTTGAAAAAAATCAGAAAACTATATTTATTCTTTTTCCAGTACACGTGTGTGTTCCTCGAACATCTCCAAACCACAGCTAGATCAGCTTTCTCCTTTTTCCTTATTATGGAACAGCAGAGAAAGCTACTTCTAAGCCAGGAGCACTGGGACACGGGTGCCTGCATAAAATACAAAAGGATGACTTTGAGGCACAGGTGAAAGTTTAGCTGAACCAGAAGTCTTTTTCTAGAAGAAAATATGTGCATGAAGCACCAGAATTACACCTCTTCAAGGAGTCATGGAGATGGTGTGGATAACAAAATGTCTCAGCATTGGCTCTTGGAACAAGGCTCAAATATACAAACATTCCCCACGGAAGAGGAACACACTCTACTGTGTTTATTTTCCCCAGTCTTTTGTTACAAAATATTGAGCTGGAAATTCCTAAACCATTATTTTGGTAAGGCTATTGGAGCAGAAATTAAGCATTTGAACGTTTGAAGATTATTGAAATCATTTTCCATAAGTAAAAGTAGAAAGTCTCTGCTTATCAATTCCTGGGAACATGTTCAAGTAGGTAAATTAATGAGAGTAGGAGATTCAGTTTTTTGGTCAGCTCTTCAGGTGAAATGGAGGAAGAAAAGCCCTCTACAATAGTTAGATCATCCCCTATCTATAAATCCCAAACCCAACCCAATTTCAAGACTTGGTTCATAGACAAATCCACCTTGCCTTGCATGCTGCTGATCCTAGACTACTTCAATAATGTCTTGCTTTGTGAATTGTTCTTCTTTCTTCCTTCATTCTGGCTTCCTTCTTCCTTAAATCTTACTCCCCATTTTCCTTGCTCCATTTGTCACACTCATCTTCATGCTGCTGTTGCAGCACATTTGACATCATATTCTGTTCGCCTAGACACCAATGCAAATTTCATTGAACTGTGCTGGCAGTCAAAGGAGCAAGACCCTCAGGAGGTGTTTAACATTCTTGTAAGACCTTATCAACAATGGAGTACGACAGAGATCAGTCACCCACTGAAGCAAGGCTCTTTAGGGACTTCTGAGCACTCCAGCTCAGAAAAGGGG
Organism: Anthoscopus minutus; assembly: GCA_013399455.1. Classification (NCBI taxonomy): domain Eukaryota; kingdom Metazoa; phylum Chordata; class Aves; order Passeriformes; family Paridae; genus Anthoscopus; species Anthoscopus minutus. The sequence goes on along the minus strand of VWYI01036667.1, from coordinate 10,584 downwards.
AAAACAATTTTCCCCTCCTGAAACCCAGAACCACAGCCATTCATGCCAGAACCTAAGGATAAAAAAATATTTGCCTCATAATGGAAGTCTGTTTTTTTTCTGAGAGAAAACCTCATGTCTCAGTCCCTCCTGAGCTGCTCTGGAGAAGGGGAGCTCTCTCCAGAATCAGATGATAAGTGCTCTCTGTTTCCCAGAGAGGCCAGTGCCAAGAAATACTGTGCTACTTACCTGTGTGAGCTTCTACTATCATCCTTCCCTGCCAAGCTGCTAGGGGCATAGTTAATTACTTGACTGTTGAGGTGTGGTTTGTTTAGAGCTGAACAATTCTTTTAGCCATGGCCACAAATGATAAAATTTTGGGTAGTCAGAAAAATCTGAGGAGTGCATTGGAGTGCCATTCTCCTGAGAACTGGGAGCTTGCTTTTTTCCATAAAGTGCAGCATTAATCTCACAGAGGCAGTTTATAAAATACATTGCAGCTTCACAACAGCAGTGCCAAGGCATGTGTCAGTTTGGTGCTAAATGCTGCTAGACTTCAAATTGTTTATAAAATGAATTAAGGAAAGACCTACAGTGGCATATGGGCAAACATTCCTGCAAAGGAAAAACAGGAGCAACAACAATCCTGTAGCAACAATAACAGCCCTGTAAGGTACCCCCAGAGTGAGGTGGTCCATGCTGAGTGGAGCAAGCTGGCTTTCCCTGCAGTGCCAGTCTCTCTTGTCCCACCAGCCAACTGCTAAAGCTGCTTAGGCTGCAAACACTTCCTCAACTCCCTCCACCAAATACAGAATTTCCACCTTGCATCCCTGAAAAGCATCTCCACTCATTAGCTCCTGCCCAGCCCCTATCAACTTTAAAAACTGCTCCCACTCCAACCATGGCTTCCCCAGAACCCACTTTTTCTGTCCAGGATTTCCTAAACTTACTTCCTTCTGCTGTCCAAAGGGCAGCTTGAGTATGGATTTCTGTCTACATAAACCCATATAAGGGGATTTATGACAAAGTCATCATTGTTTCATTTTGGGCATTCTGTATAAAAACACCTTAAAAATCCTCTTAAACACATGCTGATTCCCATGGGATGCCCAATCCTTTGACTCCAAAGGTTATTTTCCCCTGGCACTGTTTAAGAGCAGGAATACCTCTGAAATACACTGAAAATTTTAACCAGTTGTCTTGTCCTTTTCTAGAAACTACACTTTAATAGATTCGCACCAATATTGTGTGCAAAGTTGTTCAAGATAAACCAGAACTGCTACCCTCCAACTAAAGCAGTCCTCCTCCACACATTGACATAGCCAATACCTTAACAAAGTGGTGCCTTTATGTGACCCTTGCAAACAAGGCTTTGGTTTCTTTTATTTCCAGAGAAGAAGGACTTGAGATTACTCTTTTAACTGCAGAAGGTTTCTGCACAAAAAGGGAAAGAGGCAAAAGATAATAATAGCAGCTATTTTTTAATCTTCTATTCTTTTCCAAAACCTGAGAACATTTAGGAACATTTTCAATGTGTCCTTCTCCTTCCTTGAGTTTGGTTCTGGTTAACTGTACAGGGAGGGAAGATGCTGCAGTGAAGTCTGATATAGATGGCAGAATTACAAATTCCCATGTCTTCCAAGGATGGCAATGTTTCAGCTATAAAACTGAAGTGCAGGCATAAAAATTCTGCCATTCATTCTGACTCCATGAAGTTTTTCCATTTCATAGCAGCAATTGTGTTTTACCTCCTCTTATTCTCATTACTACAGAGCTGATCAGAATGAGAAATGAGAGCCTCAGGGCAGAACATAAACTGTAAGTTATCACCTTGCTCTGTACTTGACCCTTCCAGCTGGGAGACCCTTCTATCTGCCTGTTCCCAAAAGAGCAGGGCAGGAGGGTTGGCATCTCCCAATGCCCATGGGCTCTGTCAGTAAGAGCCCTTTGATGACTCTTTCCACTTTCTCCCTCAGAGGAATTAGGATGTGTTTGTTCCCCTCTCTTGGGAACCCATAGACCCCTCCAAACAGGTGCAGGGATGCAGAGCAGATCTGCCAGCCAGCAGCTCTGAGCCTGGGGTCAATTCCTCCCTCAGGCTGTCTCTGAGTGACTGCAGGCACAAAGTAAGGACAGAAAATAAAGGCTCAAGACCAGAGTCAGCAGTCTTGTCTATGTCATCTCTGGATGAGCAGGAAACACAGCACAGGGAGTCTGCTCAGTGACATAAGTAAAGAAAAAACACATGTGTTTACCTGATCTATTCATTTCAACCCCTGGCATTCACAGATTCTGAGTAGTCCCCAGTCTGCTCTGTAACAGCCCCCTTGCTCCAGTCTCGCCACCTGACATTTCTTTTGCTATGCCAAACTGGTTGCTTTCTGTCATACCCATGAGACACAAAGGACAATCAACTTCATCCACATTTTTAGAAGCCTTCGAAACATTTGAATGCTTTCCTGCCTCCACTAGGCTGTTGTTTTGTTGATTAAACAATCCCTACTTTTTGTGCAGCCACAGACTCTTTTAAATTGTTCCCCATCCTCCTTTTTAAACCCTTCACCCCTACTCCCTCAGCTGAGGCCTCCGGATGAATGGTTTCTGACCTTCCTATTCTAAGGCGCTGGGATGATGCTGCTGGCTCAGAAGGCCAGTTCAAAGTTCGCTATAAATGTCAGGCTTTTTCCATCTAAATTATGCACTTTTCTAAGGAATCTCTGGCTGGTTGTCAGCAAGGTTGAAACTACAGTTGTTCCTATACCTCTATAATATAAAGAGGGTCTAGCAAGGAACCTCGAGTGTGTTCCTGCTCCACATCACATAACAAGAGTGAACAAGGAGACATCATGAACATTTAAAATGCAAGAATACAACAGTCCTTCAGAAGCCTCCAGCTTCCTGCAAGTCAGTGCCTGAGGATTTGACTAATCCACTCAAGGTAGGTTGGGGCTACCTACAAATCACTTAAGAGTCATTAAATCCTTCACTTTCCCACCCTTAAATTTCTTCTTTGGCATCTGCTTCTACCATGGGCATCTTTGAGGTGCTGAAACACAGTCTAATACAAAAAATAATTTTGTGGAAGCATTTGTCTTCCACCCTTCATGTGGCTATCTGAGTTAAAACCACCTCACTGTGCAAACAAGGGCCAGCACTAAATGTGGGCTCGAAAAAACAAGCCCTTAAATGATTGCAGAGCCTGCAGCTGAAGTAACCTATGGCAAAGAAAGGCCATGATGCAACAAAGCTCAGTGACTGACTCTCATGAAGGCGATTTTATAGTTTTAATCAGGAGGGATGAAACCTCTCCCAGTTTGTTTGGGGTTTTTTTTAACTAAAATCTAATTTAACACAGTGAATGGAGGTCATGAAGGATACAAACAACTCATCCAGGGCACAGTTACTAACACTAATTCATATTTAAATACCAACTAAGTGCAGAGCTGCCTAGCTTGAAAGATTTACAGAGCTGTGGGCCTCAGCCCTTGCTGGTCATTTTCTCTTGTTTCTTGTTCCCAGACCAAGGGGAGCCATGTCTAGTGTGCAGAACTTTGCTGAATCACAGCATCTCATTAATCCAACAATTCCACAAAATAACATTTACACACAATCACAATGAGACTCACCTTAAATCATTTTCCCTGATGAAGTGCATGGGCTAAATGTGGTTCTAACAGTAAAGTACAATAAATCTTCAATCCCCAGAGCTCTCCTTTCCCCTGTAAAAGAAAAGCTGCTATAAACTCCTTTCTACCTGTTTCACGAGGCTTTGCGTCAGCCCATTTCTGCCTTCAGATTATTTTAGGTACAAGGTATAGGCTGAAACTAAAGCTAGACATGAAAATCAGAGGTTAGCACTTGGAGATCTGTCAACTGGTTAACCACTGGAATGATTTAAAAAATCACTCCATTACTCAATATTCAGATCAGAATAAATGAAGTAAGCCTCTTGCTTGTCCTTAAACAGCTATTAAACCTTTAATGAACTTCTAATTACTGATTATTGTCTGTAGAAAAAGTGCTGCAATAGATAAATAACCACGGTGGAAACCTTTGTCTCACTGAAGAAAATGAAGAATTTAATTGATTACATACCCATGGCCTCAAGGAGACAACTATTTCCCACATCCTGTATTATAACTGACCACAATTTCAATGTGGTAAGTACCATACTGCTTATTATCTTTGATCTGAAAATCCACCAGATTTTTAAATAAGTATTTGTAAATAAATTTATTTGCAAATAAAACACAATATTTTTTTAATAAGGAAGCTTTCAGATAGTTTACCCATTTTTTCTTTTCTGTGCATTCTTCTGAAGAGACAGATGTATTTAATAGGGTTTTCAATTCAGTTTGATGGAGCAGTTTTTATTAAAATTGTAGGTAACTTTAAAAAGCCTACTCTGAAGGAATGTGTCATCTGAATTGATAGTTTTAAAATGGGGGAAAATAATGACAACTTCAGTAGTTTTTAGTTCTTGCATAAGAATTTTTCAATATTAGATTGAAACAATGTATATATTTAGCATATCATCCTAGCATTTTATATATACCATCCAAAATGGTATGAAAGAAAAATAATAAAACCTTGCAATGCTGTTTTTAAAAAATTTGCTTTAGTTTTGATATTATCTAGGCAGAAGCTTTGTTAGTTATTCTAAAATAAACAACACTGAAAGAAAACTGTGGTGAAAGGTCTGTCATATCCTGGATTCTGTAACTCCCTGTACAGAAGGTTTTCAGTGTGCTGCATTCCAGACAAACATGTTTGTGTGAAAAAAAATCACACATTACCAGAAAACATATTTGATGTGTGTAGTGGGTTTAGCACTGGCTAAAATCACCAGTGCACCTATTGGAACTATGTAATTATTTACTACTGTGAGGTATGAATTAGGAGGAGGGCAAAGCAGGCTCAAAACTTAAAAGCTATAAAGAAAATTTTATTAACAGAACTAAAAGAATAACAAGAATCAGAATAAAACCTTCAGAACACTTCTCCTCCCTTCCCTACAATCTCTTTTCTTTCCCTCTGACAATGCAGAGATAAAATCTGGGATTTTCAATCAGTTACCACCTCTACAATAGTCTTACATCAGTTCTTGCCGGGAGAGGAGTTTCTCTCGCCATGCCACGGAGACTTCACAGGAAGCAGTTCTCTTGTGGCTTCAGTGTCACAGCAAATCAACTACTTGGGAAACGAAAATCTGTTTGCAGTGTGAAAGTCCTTCCCACACCTTGTGGCTTTTCCAAAGATGCCTTCATGGGCCATGCCAGCTTATTGGGTACTATTTTAAGGATGAGCTGTCCTAGCATAAAAAACCAAAAGTTCTCTTCTTTTATCTCTGGGAACGGGGCTTTTCTTCCATACCTGGGGGAAAGATTTTTGTCCCTCTCTACCCAAGATTTTCATTAGATTACAGCTTTTCAGCATCTACATGCTCCAGCACGAGTGCCCTTTTCTCATGGGCTACGGGTGAATGCTGCATCCTCCCATGTACTTCATGAATTACAGGGAAAAAACAAACTCTGATATATCAAAAATACGTCTTCACTATAGCCTTCCAAAGAGAGTTTCAGCCCAAACCCAAGGCATCTCCTCAATCCCCTCCTAACTAGAACTTGACTCCTTTACTGACCTCAGCGTCCCATGTTGTTTTCCTTACATACCTTCACTCTTTCCTTTTCCTGATTCAGGAAAGAATTGGTGTTTATAAGTTAATTTGTTCTCCAACTTTATCAATTGAAACAGTTTTTAGAGAGTTCTGTAGCGCTGAAAAGCTGATCTCGTCCAGACTGTGCATCGGGTGTGATATATGTTATAAAATAATACATGCTAAACATGAACATGTTGCAAAAAGCACAAGGAATTGTTTTAAATGATAAGAGAAATACATTTAGCTGCTGTCTCCAGGAGAAAAGATTAACTCGTCTAGCATGGAACCAAAAAACCTACATGAGATATGCAACCCAGGCAGATAACGTGTCACCAGAAAATAGACATTTCAAAGAATTTTCACCTAAATTATTCCTACAGTTCTGGGCAGACTCCTCATACCACCACCAGAAGAAAAGAAGATTTCCATCATAAAAAAGAAAAAAGCTAACAGACCTTGATATCTTGTGTAGAAGAAAGCGATATCTCACAGAAGAAATGTATAAAAAGCTACTCTGGATGAGACAGCTCCAGGAAACCATTCCTCACAAGCGCAGTCTGACAGACAAGGCTCCATTTCCCTGGCCTTGATTGCCTGGCTCGAGGTCAACCTTGCTTGTGGCTTTACAAAATTCATACTTTGACAAATTAATAAATTCTTTTGAGTATTAATTTGGCCCATTTCATTTATAACATCAGGGACATCACTCGCTGTGTGTCTCTCTGCTGGTCACGTGGGCTCTGCCAGCACCATGCAAGCTGTGCCGGCCTCCAGCTCCACTCACTGCTTTTCTTCGTGTGGAGAGGAAAACCATAAAGAAAGGGAAAGCTGCTGCTGCCATTTTAGTCCTTTTCTCCACAGCATGGCTGGCTAAAAGTGGTTAAACAAAGTTCATTGCAAGCCATGCTGAGGCAGCAGCAGCCATGCGCCATTGTCCCTGTCACACCAATTTTTCGGCCCTGCAGTGCCAGCCCTTGGCCGCTCCCAGCCTTGAGGCTGCTCCCAGCATCGATAGAGCCTCCAGCCAGCATGGTCTGACGGTGCCACTGGAAAAAGGTGTGGCAGGCTCCACCCCAGCCCCAATGGGAAGTGGCCCTAGCCACCCACTGGGACAGGGCCCGGTGGACTCCCCAGTGAGGGGCTTGGGAGCTTCTCATCAACCCTTAGGGGCCAGAAAATTTCAGCCAGGCTGCATGAGGCTGGCCCGGCCACACAGGTCACGTGGGGCTGGGTCACCTCTTCAAAACCTGGAAGCCAAGATAGTGACTTCCCAGGCTTGCCCATCTTTAAAATATAAATCTCACGGAAGATGAACCTAGCTTGTTTATGGGTTTGCTAGGTTTAATTGGTTTAATTATCAATTCTCAGGACTAGTCAGGTATTGGTTTTTTGATAGGCATAGAGGAAGGCCTTAGTAGCGTCTCTCAGAAAAAGTCATTTCCATGGGTGACTTCTTCCCTCCACAACAAATATCAATTAATGCAAAACCAGCACAATGTGGTCAAATCACTTATTTTTTGTGGGATAAGAAAGCAGTAAAATAAGAAGATAAAACATGAAGGTTGGAAAAAACATCTCTCTTTTTTGCTCTGGCATGCTGCTGACCTGGGTCAGGAGTCCTTGCATGTTTATGCAAAAAAGTTGGTGCATGAATTTATGTGACTCTGTTTCAGTCCAGACAGAACCTCATCTGTAAAGGCTGGTGATAACGTATTCTACCAGCATCTCTGTATTATCTATAAGATATGATGAGGAAAATCAGCTGAAGTGGAATGGCTGGTCTCCTAGTGACCACACATAATGGTTTTTGCTCTAATCATATTGCAAACTAAGATATTGGTAAGACATAATTGCAATTACCTCTGCTTCATGCTGATTTTGAGACTCATCGAAGCTCACTACTATAGCTCCAGTCAGGGATCTCATTGAATATTTGTGGCAATTATTTAGATACATACATGGGAGAGATGATAAATGCATTTGGGAAAACACATTTGGATAAGCAGGTTGCACAGAGAAGCTGTGGCTGCTCTGTCTGTGGAAGCGTTCAGCGCCAGGTTGGATGGATTTAGATGGGACAGTGGATGGTGTCCCTGCCTATGGCAGGGGGGTGGAACAAGATGATCTTTAAGGTCCCTTCCAACCCAAACCATTCTAGGATTCTATGTTTCAATGATTCTATTAAAATGGCTTCATATATTTGAAATACTTCTGGAAGCCTGTAAGGGTTTCATCGACCTTTTAAAGTCTTTCCTTCTAGTAAATAAGGCCATTATGCTGGCAGAAGTGGCACATTGTCTGTGAAACTGACACTCTAAGCAGGATGTATTGCCCACATGCAGGGAACATGGACTGGGGTGGCAACTAGGTAGAACAGATGTCACATTAATATCTGGCAGATGAGGAGACAGATGAGTGACTGCAGCATGGAAGTATTAGGGAAATTGATAATGGGCTTCCAAACACCTGCTGCTGTTGAGTCATCCTCTGGATATAGCAGTGACAGAGAGAAAAAGTGTATTACAGTTCACAGTGCTCAGTAATAGTAAAAAATTGTCATGTTCAACAATTTATGCATGTGCCTATTCATCATGCACCAGCAAACAGTAACCAAACCCAAGAAATCATTAAGTTTCTGGAGAGGAATAAAAGGAAGGAAGCGCAAAAGGGAGTGCAAAAAAGGAAGGAAGCGGGAAAGTGTGGAAGTGCGGAAGCAAGGAAGGAAGTCCGGAAGTCTGGAAGGAAGTCCAGAAGTCTGGAAGTCTGGAAGGAAGGAAGGAAGTGAGGGAGGG